>JAIZPF010000014.1:100270-119735 GCA_020509355.1 Blechomonas ayalai | reverse complement strand
CCCCCCCCCCCCTTGCTTCTGGTGGCGTGGAGGGAAGGGGGGTGAGCGTGGGAGTTGGCAGGCGCCAGCGGAACTAAACGATAGCCGCTATCCTGTACCCTTCTTTATCTCGCCATGTAGCCCTTCTAGGGCATCCACAAGGACGGAAAGGGGGGCTACAGCAAAACACTTGTCTCGTAAACAGAAACTATATGGAGGGTCATTGTGTTGGTACCGGCGAAGGCATCGTAATGGCTTACGCAAATTCTGCCTAGGATGGAACGGCATCCCATCCGTTTCGTTTGCCTCCTCCTCCCCAGCTCCCCGCATTACGTTGAGTAATGACTGTGTCTATATCTCTGATTCTCTCTCTCCCCCCCTCCCTCTCTCTCCACGTCTAACCTGCTCCGTCGGTGTTTCTTCAACTACTATGCGATTCGGCCACTGAAAGTATCGGTAGGACAGCCGCACGGTAGTGAGGAGGGTGCAACACTCACACTAACCGAATTATTCGCTTGCTTTTCGCCTGCGTAGCAACGGGTGGCGGTTGGCCGGGATCGTTGCTATCCGTTGCGCTAATTCAGTGCTACGTGCGAGCGCGGACCGCTCCACAGCAAGGGTAGGTGGAGCACAACGACCACCCCCACCACACGAGAAGATGGTCTTCTGTGTTCTCTTCACCACAACATTAAAGAATGTCCACGATGGGAAAACATTCTTGACGGAGTTTAAGAAACTTCAGGCCTACTGCCGTATCAACGAGCCAGGAACACTTTCTTGCGAGTTGCACGGCGTCCACGGGTCTGACATTACGGACGGGCTGAAGTATCGCGTGTTGCAGCGATTCAACTCGCGACGCGACTTTGAGGAGGGACACCGCAAGAGCGCTGCTTTTGCGAGCTTCATCGCCTCCGTGCGATCTCTCGATGTGGAGGAAGAGCAGCTGGAGCAATTCGACAACGCCGAGGTGCAGTCGCAGCTCGAGGCGCTGGACCCTCACCAGCCCACGGATGAAGTCCTTGATAAGGGGGTTCTCGTGTTCGCTGGGTCTCGAATCGGCGCCCAGCCTGCGTATCGGGAGGAAGCCAGCAAACTGGGGGAGTCCATTGCCTGCCGGCTCAAGGCGCCCTTGATCTACGGTGGAGGAACGGCGGGCCTGATGGGCTGTGTAGCCAAGGCGGCAGTGGAGCACAAGGGAAAGGTGGTAGCCGTCATCCCCACAGCCCTCTGTCCGCGGGAGGCCTCTGGTGACATGATCGGTGATGTGATATACTACACACGCAGCATGTCAGAACGTAAGAGCATCATGTTCGCCCACGCCAAAACGGTCATAGCACTCCCTGGTGGTGCCGGCACATTCGACGAGGTTCTCGAAGTCGTGACGCTGTTCCAACTCAACGCGTATTGCCCCAAGATTGGTCTTCTGAATGTCAATGGGTTCTTCGAGCCGTTCCTGGCGCTACTGCGCCATCTTGTGGCAGAGGGTTTCTTGGAGCAGGCTGTTTTCACGTTCATCGTGGTAAAGCCGACGACAGAGGCTCTTATTGAAGCTCTGGTGCAGTACGTCCCCCCCGCGAGCCCTGCGGCGAAGCTTGTATGGCATCACCGTCCTTGAGCGCATCAACGGGAAAAGGGGGGTGGGGCTTTTAAATATGCCACATTACAGCACAGAGGCTTGGTGTATTGTGTGACGGTTAAATGTGGTTATCACCCGAAGTGGGCGGGAGAAGGGCGCTCATCTATCGACGAATGGTTTGGGTGAACTGCTCTCTTGTGGGAGACGGGAGCAAAGGGAATCACCTAGCTCACAGGAGGCGCGGCACAGAGTACTGAAGGGGGTTTGGTGAGGTTTCCTCAGCAGGGTATGTCGGAGGGTTTCGTCTACGTTCACGCTGGCAACCGTAATGGGTTCCCTGTATGCCGGTGCCCGACTAGGAGGAGGCAGTACTGTTCGATTGCTCCGTCTTCGTTTGTATTTCCTTCATCTTCAACTTAGATTGCTTACTGCTCTTCCTCCGGAGGCCTGAGGTGTACGCGGCCCTCCATCGGTCCGCCTCGCGCCAACAACAACAAAAAGGTTTTACCTCCCCTGCCGTCTGTAATGTCTTGCTTGTCCAGTTTGCCTGCTATCCCGCAGGCGTTGACCTACGATGATGTCTTGCTGATCCCGCAGCGGAGCGCCGTCCGCTCCCGACGTGCGGTAACCACGACGACGCGTCTCACGCGCAACATCACTCTTCGTATCCCCATTGTTGCGAGTAACATGGACACCGTGTGCGAAGACAAGACCGCCGTGGCGATGGCGCGCGAGGGAGGCATTGGGATCCTACATCGCTTCTGCAGCGTGGAGGAGCAGTGCGCGTTGGTGCGCAAGGTGAAGCGTGCCCAGTCCTTCATGATCGATGACCCGCGAATGATTCTGCCCACCGCCACCAAGGCTGAAGCTAGTGAGGCTCTCGAGTGGGACGGTCGCAAGGGCGGCGTGAGCTGCCTTATGGTTGTTGATGCATTCGAGACGCGCAGGTTGCTTGGCGTACTGACCCGGTCTGATCTCGCCTTTGCGCAGGAGACGGAAACTGTGGCTCCTCTCATGACCCCGGTGGAGCGTCTCGTGCTGTCACGTAACACTAACATCACGCTCGAGGAGGCGCGGGAGCTGATGCGCACAAACCGTACCAACAACGTCCCCATAGTCAACGCCAAGCGCGAACTGCTCTTCCTCATCACACAGTCGGATATCCTGAAGCTGACGGGGAACGACATCGCCAGTCTGGACTCCCGTGGTCGCCTTCTCGTCGGGGCGGCCATTGGGGTTAAGAAGGAAGACCACGAGCGCGCGGAGGCTCTGGTGGAGGCCGGGGCGGATGTGCTGGTCGTGGATATCGCCCATGGTCACAGCGATCTCTGCATTGATATGGTCCGCGCGTTGAAGTCCAACGCGCGCACCAAGCATGTGGACGTCATTGCAGGCAACATCGCTACCGGCGAAGGGGCAAAAGACCTCATTGAGGCAGGCGCGGATGGGCTGAAGGTCGGCGTCGGCCCGGGAAGCATCTGCATCACACGCCTGGTGGCCGGCTCTGGTGTACCCCAGCTCTCGGCTGTGATGGACTGCGCGCGCGTGGCCAAGCAGCACGGCGTGCCCTGCATGGCGGATGGCGGCATTAAAGTGGCTGGAGATATATGCAAGGCCATCGCCGCGGGCGCGAGTACCGTCATGCTGGGGAACATGCTTGCGGGGACGGACGAGGCACCCGGGCGCGTGCTTGTCAAGGATGGAAAGAAGGTCAAGATCATACGTGGCATGGCCGGCTTTGGCGCCAACATTAGCAAGGCCGAGCGCGAGAAGCGTCTAGACGAAGACATTTTTAACGAACTGGTTCCTGAGGGAGTGGAGGGCAGCGTGCCCTGCAAAGGCCCACTTGCACCGATTCTGAAGCAACTGGTGGGTGGCCTCCGATCCGGTATCTCCTACTGCGGTGCGACGAGCATCGCAGAAATGCAAAGCAACGCACGATTCGTTCGTATGTCGGGTGCCGGCCTTCGCGAGAGCGGCAGCCACGACATCTCCAAGCTGTGATATCGGATGGCACACCTCCTCGCAACGCACCGCGTGTCTCTCGGGTATGCGTGTGAAAGAAGGAAAGTTAGGCAACGGTGGCGGAATAAGAGAGAGAGAGGCAATTTGGGGTGGGGTTTGATAAGCGACAACGCGAACATCAAATATCAGGTCACTTGAGCACCAATTCATTTTTTCTTTTTTTTTGTGGTTTGTGTTTATTTTGACGTTTGGCGCATCGCACGATGGATTCGTTTGGATTCGCATATAAATAAAGCGCACAGGTGGGGGGGAAATGGTAGGCTGCAACGAATAAGGGATGTTCGGTCTGTGCACTTGTAGATAAGGCGCTGGAGAGATGCATGCGTGCGGGTCTGTCGTGGGGGGAGAGGTTTAGAGACGTAGGGGGAGGAAGAGGAAGACACCAAAACATCAGAGACCTCGGCCCCGCGCGGCCGCTCCTCGCGTGGCTTATCACTCCACAAGGCACTATTCCAAAAAAATAAGAATGTGAGGGATGCGATAAGGCAGTGAAAAGCATAACGTAGTACCTATGTGCTCAAGGCTGCAGCTTCCGTGATTTTTTTATTTGAACCCCCGCACAGCGGAACGGCACAAAGAAGAAGAGCGAGGAGCTGATTTGTCCACCGCTCTCTCGTTGACTAAAATGCACTGACCTTGAGGAGGGAGAATATGCTCTCCGCTCTGAGCAGAGCGGCGCTTTGCTGCTCATGCGGTCCCATCTCGGGTCTTGATCGTAAGATGGGATAGGGGTGCGGAGTACGGCCTCACCGTCAGTTCATACTGCTCGTGTTCGTGGCTGGCCCCTCTCCCCACAACGCGGCTCTCGAGTCTGCTGTGCTTTCGGTCACATCGCCATGTCCCCGTATTGCCGTTGTCGTTTTAAAAGGGTGCGAAGGACCTCAAGAACTAGAGAGAGACAGCGCGCGGGAGGGAGTGGGATAACCGTGTGCTCACCCTTCGCACATTGCATCGCCTCCCTCATGCGCTCCTCCGCCTATGACATCGCACGCAGTCACGTGCATCTACCCATCAGCCGAGATATTGGGGCGCTCAAGAGGGCCCTACACGATTGGGTGGCGTATACGGAGCGCACGCCGCTGCAACAGAAGCCAAGCTTTTCGGCCGTGCTACGCATCCACATCCGCCGCGCACATCGCCTCCCTCACAGACGTGATGGTGACGGTCTTACCTGCTTGGAGACATCAAGCACACGCAGGCGTCGCGGGCTGAGCTCTTGGTTCCAGTCTGGGCCAGCGCCTGAGGTCCACGGTGCCGATGGTGAAGTTGCGTGGCATGTCTATGAAAAGATGGTCCCCCTGCAGCTGTGGACCGCGGTGCTGCCGTGGGAGGTACAGCGGGGTCTGTCACTGAGCGAGCTGCGGCTTCCGCCGGTGAAGGAAGACGAGGGCGGTGATGCGGCGGCGCAGGAGTCGATTGGGCACCAGAACTGTTCACGTGTGGAAGACGCAGCCCCCGAGGAGGATGATCCGTACGGCGTGGTATCCGCCCCCGCTACCGGTACGCCAGGCGATGGGGCGTCTGTAATAACTGACCAAGGTACTGGTGTGCTGCCCCCAACACGGCGGGGCGCAGCCGTGCCTGGGATGCTTTTCCTACTGGACACACGGAGCACCAGTGAGCACGGCATTGCCTTCTGGAGCGGTGCCATCATCCGTCCTATTGACGTCTTGTTCGTTGCGCCCACGCTGCCGACAGCGCTGGCTCATACGTCCTTCGCCAAATTGCGGGAGAAGGAAAAGAAGCTGCGCATCAGCCAGAACCATGTCTCGCCTGCCGTGATGGAGAAATTCTTTCCACTGGACGAATTACGCTCGTCCTCCGTCGAATTCCTTGTGCAGCATTACGCCCACCTAGATCCTTTCCCTCACATTACGAGCGGCGCGCACGCCGGGCCCGCCTCGCACCAGCACCCCACCGCATCCTCTTCCGCGGCAGGGGATAAGTATACGGGCGATCACGAGGCGCCGTGCTACTCGGTAGAGCCGCCGGCTTCCAACTCTGCAGACTCCGCACCGCGCTACATCATTGAGATGGTCCGCTATACGATGCGCGACTCCGTTCAGCAAGCGGTCCGAGAGAGCGAAGGGGACTTCATGCGTCGCTATGGAACACCCCCACGGCCAAGCAGGTCCACGCCAGGGGAACAGCAACCTTCCCTGTCATCCGTTACGGCTCCCCGTGATGGTGATGCGGAGGTGGAGCTGCATCTGCAGCTGGAACTCTCTGACGCGCTAAAGGAAGATCTCATGGCGAAGGCACAACTTGACGCGCATTACGTACAGCCCTTGGCGGCGCACGTTCGCGCCTACCTCCGACAGCTGAACCGACCCATCGTGACATCTGGCGATGACGTACCGCACGATGAAGGGGCCCACCTGCACGACAGCGCTGGCGGAGATGAACGCAAGATGCATGTGTGGCTTTCAGAGACGGAGAGCCGGTGGATGACGCCGCGCGAGCTGGCGGCCTTCCAGGCGGCGCAAGTAGCCAAGACGAGCGGAAGACAGCCCGTCGATGAGGTCACGCAGGCTGAAGAGGTAACTGGGGTTGGTGATGGGCCGTGTGGCGAGGGAGACGCCCTCGTTGGTGCGTACCCCACAGATGTGCCAGGCTTCGTGCAGCCTATGCAGCCAGGCGCCGTCCGCGATGAGCGCCGTCTTGTCCACCAGTCTCCCATGCTGAAGGATGAAGATGAAGGGCGGCCTTCCTATCTGGCGCCCGCATTCACCGGTCGTCATGGCGCTGACGTCCTCAAGGCGGTGAGCCAAAAGGGGCAGCTAGTTGTCAGCGCGGACAAGCTTGCGCGCTACCCGAAGACGCACTCCCACGCGCCACTTCTGCCACCTATCGACTATGAGCTTGTTGAGCTGTGTCTTCGCCTCCGTCTCTGTGAGGGGGATGTCTTATTCCACTACTACGACCGTATGCTGCGTGCCTGGAAGCAGGAGCTCAAGACACTGATCTCAGAGCATCGGCGGGCAGGGATCTCTACGCCACCATCCTCACCAACAGAGGCGATGGCAGTGTTGGATGAAATGGATGTTCAGCGTATGCTTGCCGTGGTCCGTGACCCGGCGTTGCAGTTGCCACAGGAGTTGAGCGCGGTGGTGGAAGCCGTAGCACAGCGTCGGGAGGATGTGCGGAAGGGTCTAAAAAGATAATTACACTTTACTTCAGATCATGCGATGGCGCTGCTGAGTCCCACGGCGTGCGCCTCTCAGAGGTTGATCTCTGTTTGGGTCTCATTCCCTCTGGCTGCTTATGTGAACCGGTTGGGTATGTGAGGCTGTTAGCGAGGGGGGGGGACACTGGAGGACCCATTACTTGTATACCCTCACCCGCAGAATTCCGCGGCACAGCGCAGCACCTCTGTTGCTACCGCGCGCTCGTCACTATTTTTCTTTTCTCTTCATGCCCTTCTTAGAAGCGGCCTAGGTCTCGCTGGTGGGGTGCTCGCATACGCACTAAAGGCTCCCGCGCCAATACGCCGTCGGCGAGCGCGACAGGAACTCCCCAGAGAGACGGAGTGTGTGAAGAAGTCTACCTGGAGGTACGTAGTAGGAAGGTGGTAGAGGGACGCTCATGTCGCGTATCCATTTCAAGGGCGGGGCCTGGACAAATGCGGAGGATCAGGTGCTCCAGGCGGCTCTTGCCGAATATGGTATGCGGGACTGGGAGCGGGTTGCCTCCATGTTGACAAAGAAGACGGCCGCGCAATGCAGGGACAGGTGGGAACAGTACCTCGATCCCCGTCTTAACGTGAAGGAGGAGTGGAGCCCAGAGGAAGAAGAGAAGCTCGTTGAGCTGCATACCTTGTTTCCAAACCGGTGGCGCCTCATCTCCGAGCAGCTCACCCGCAGCACACCGGCGCGCTACATCCGCCCTGCGTGGCTGTGCGAGGAGCGGTACAACGAGATTCGTGATGCCCATGAGTACCATAAGCACAAGGCTGATAGCACACGTCGTGCGCAAACGCTGGAGGAGTACATGAGCGAACGACGAAGGCGGCGAGGTGCGCACCGGCCACACGAGGAGAAGGCGGCTAAGGCGGACACAATCGACGGCGAGCGCTTCGAGAAGGAAATGATTGATATGGCCGTCAGCCGACTGGCCAACCAGGATCAGAAGAAAGGGTTGCGGAAGGAACGCAAGCGGCAGTTGGAGGAGGCGAGCTTTTTAGCTAAGTTGGAGAGCAATCGCGAGTGTATCGAGTCCAACACGCTGTCACTGCGGCAGGCGAAGCGAATGAACAAGGCGGTGCAGGAGGACCGCACGGAGACAGGGCAGCATAAGCTGCAGGACACTGTGGAAGAAGACACTTACGCTGTAGGTACCGATGACGACGCCGACGACGACCGTCCCTTCAAACCGATTGACGTGTACAAGAATGAGCAGCAAGCGGGCATTGCTAAGCGCACCCGCGTACTGGTGAAGGAGTTCTCGGAGAAGCAGCTAATGGCAACCAACACGAGCGGGGTCGGGGTCGGCGCTGATGCTGTATCGGGTGTCAACTATGAGTTGCTCCGACAGCTGCAAGTCGAGGAGCGTGACACAGCGCCACTGCTTGCCGACAAGCCCTCCACGAGTGGGGGTGGAAGAGGAAATGCCACGACATGGGAGGCACTTGCTTCCGGGCGTGCACCCGGCGCGCCCGACCTGGATGAACTCTTCTCCTCCCTGCCTGAAGTAGAGCAGGGTGTGTTGGAGAAGACGAAGAGGCGCACTATAGATGCTCCCGCGTCTTCTCCGGATGCCGCAGCTCCTCTCACGACCTCGATAGTTCCGCGTGGGGCATCGCTTCCAGGGGAGACAGCAGAGGGTCCGGACGTTGCAGACACTAAAGAAACGAATTTATCGGTGCAGTGGAAGACGCCGGTGGTGGCCCAGTCCACGAACGGCGCACAGATTCGTGAGTGTCATCTGGAATGCGCAAGAAGACTAGTGGAAGTGGAAGTAGACCGCCTACATAGCTACCGTGCGTCAGTGGCAGATGACGACGCCCTGCCTCCACGTCGCCGGCCACGCACGGATGCCGGCGACACGATTGGAGAAGCCCAGTTGAGCGCGGCCAAGGCACGTGTCGAGGAAGCGCTGCACCTGCTCCCTCGTACACTACGCGAGGAGGCGGAGGCAGTAGTCACCCGACATGTCAAGATATCATCACCGCCGTCTTTCTTCCAAGAGGAACTGGAGACGCTTATAGCGAAGGACGTGGAAATGGTGGAGGGCACGTTGGGCCGTGCGCGTCGTCGTGTCGAGCAGGTGGCGGAGGTTAGTTTTAGCGACCCAGCCGACTTCAAGGTCCTCCCGTTGATGTCGCGCGCGGGTCGCTGGAACGGTGGCCGTGGCACTGACGACGACGGCACGTCCTCTGACTCGAGCGATCTGATGCGATACCTTTGGGAGTACTGGGTAAGCCAGCTGCAGCGCACGCAGGATGAGCTGCGCTTCGTCACACGGATGAAACAGGCGGAGCAGCACGAGATACGTCGCCGCTTGGATGAGGCGCGGATGAGCCTGCACCGTGCGCAGGAGAGGGAGAGTCGGCTGCAGGAAATGTATCGCCAGCGCCGGCTGAAGGGCACGACAAACTGACGGATGTCAGCAAGCCCTATACCCGAGCCGCCATTTCATGAGCTGTTGGAAGCCAAGAGCCATTTGGGAGATGTGTAGGAAGCGGGCGGAGCGGAGAAGTTGGATGTCAATGACGGAGTAGACCGCCTTCCGTCCTCATAAAGCACACACGCTGTGCGTGTGCGCGGCGGGCGAAGAACAAGAATGACGGCGGATGTCAGTTCGCTGTTGCCTCATCCCCTACCACTGTCTCACACCGCCGTTGCCTTTCGGCACTCGGCCTCCGCTAAACTTGCCGTCGTGCACATGGGCGGGGGGGAGTGGACCCCCCCGGCTCTCGTGTACAGGTGCATCGTTAGCATGTCTCCTTTGTGCTGTTTTGATTTTGCTTTTAACAAGATTTTCAAGTCACCGCCGTGAGGGCCAGTTGCAGATGCTGCGGTGGCTGGAGAAGGAGGTTGACACCCCGTATGGCACCGTTGCCACACTGCACTGGGCCGTGGCGGAGGACGATGAGGAGGAAGCCGCTGTTCAGGTTGAGCTGGAAAGTGCGGAGGATCAACTAGGGGCTGTCCTTTGGAACAGCAACAGCTGCGCCTTGCGCTACATGCATGATCGCATCTTCATGCAGCGCACCAGGGCCGCATCGGACGCACCAGCGACCACTCTGCCGACCGTCCCCGTCGCTCCACCGCTCCGTGGAGTGCATGTGGTGGAGCTCGGAGCCGGTGTGGGATGTCTGGGGATTGCTCTTGCCATGGCTGGGGCACGTGTCGTAATCAGCGACATCAAAGAGCTCGTCCCGCTCATGTCGAAAAACGTGTCACTGAACCGTTCACGCATCACCGTGAGTAGCGGGGGTGCTGGCACGTGCGAAGCGCTCACGTGGAAATGGGGGCCCACTGCGCCACTGCACCTTCAGAAGCAGTGGAAGAAGGTGAAACAACGGCAGCATGCGGCAACGAAGGCAGTCGTACTTCGCGCCATGTTGCAGAAACTGAGGGCGCCGTCGGAAGCGTGGATGGCGTGCCAGACCGCCCTCGGCGGGAGTGACCGCGTAGACTACGTGGTGCTCTGTGACGCGCTGTACGGTAACCCACTCGACTGGCCCATGCTTCTCTACACTCTTGGCGAGATGCTGCGGTGTAACCCGGAGAGGTGCGAGGTCATCAACTTCTGCGAACAGCGGGTTGAACAGGTGGAGGGAGCCTTTCTGGGTCTTCTCCGGGCGGAGAATGCGAAAACCACTCCGCCTACCAGCGCGACAGCTAGTGGTAGTGACGAGGCCGAAGCAACAGGAGCTATCGTGGATGATGACCTGGTGGAGCAGGTGCTTGCCCTGTATGATGGCCCAGGTAAGCAGGCGGACACTGCACGTAAACTACTCGAGCACGTGTTGCTGTGGCAGCGCGGGACCTATCGGTGGTCCTTCCGCACAGAAGTCGTTTCCTTGGGCACAAGTGACCTCGGCATGGAGATACACGCTACGCGTATCAAGTGGGTCCCGGGTATGGGGTGTTCGTCCTCCCGGAAGCGAGCTCGCAGCGATGGGAAGGACGAGGTGAACCAAGGCGGCATGCAGACAGCTAAGCAGCGCGAGGACGTTACCACGGAGTCGTATTGAGTGGTGCAACTTGCAAAGTATAAAACAGCGCAATGAACTGCATCTGTACGGGTTGCGATGGGGCAGGGTCGTGCATGTGTGGGAATCGTGATGCCCCCCCCCCTCCAGCGATTTGGTTGTACTCTACTCGGTATGTCCATTGTCACCTCATGATGGTACTGGCTTTCACTCGCACAGGCACTTCCCTAGACCACCAACAGTATTTAGGTATCACACTCGTTCCAGTCTTATACATTCCTCCTATAGCTGCATAGATATATATTTTTATAGATACGTATACCTACCCGCACTCACTGGCAGGTGGATGCATTGGTGGTTCATCTACCCCCCTCCTTCTCCGCAGAGACAATGAGCGCCGGCGCTTCGGTACGGACGGCTTCCTATACCACGTGCCCAACTTTTCCAGATGAAGTGCAAGACTTCTACTGCGTTACCTGTCATACCCCATGCAGCTCGATGGCTCTCATAGCTGGTCCCCATACGAGTCACACGTGCCTTCCACTGCAGGAGGCGATGCGCTTTCTGCCGTCGGCGCTACAGCGTGAAGTGGATGATACACTAAAACAGATGACGGACTGCTATGAGAAGCCGCGCCGCGCGCAGGAGCACCGTATCGAGCACACGCTGTCTTTCCTTCTCGAGACCCAGGCAAAGAAGCGAGCGGCGCTGCGGCAACTGAGTGCTGAGCTGCTGGAAATTGAAGCTCAAATTGTGGCCACCGCGGAGGCGAAGGCCATCGCGTGCTGTAATTGGCGGCATCAGCGGCTACTATACGAAGAAAAGCTAGAGCATGCATGGCGCGGTGTGCAATCGCTGTGGTCTGTGCTTCGCCTCGGCGACGGAGATGACATCATAGAAGAAGATAGTGGAGAGGTGGAGAGCGGCTTAATGAACAAGGCAGCCCCGAGATCATATGAGCTTCCCCCCGCGCACATGCGCCACACCGCTCGCACTGAACTCTTGCATACCCGACAGCGACTACAACAACTTGCTCATAGATGGCAGTTGCACCGTATAGCTCGATATCAACAGGTGGAGCAAGCGCTTACTGAGGGAGTGAACGACTGTCCTAAGGAGGCCGCAACTCGTCTCGCAGACACGGGTCCGCAGAGCCCCAACTCACCGTCCCCTAAGAGCCCCCCTGCACAACCGGCGGAGTGCCGTGGCACACCGACCGAGCAGGTGTATGACAGACACACAGGAGCGCCTTCGGATCCGAGTCGGACGCAGTCCTCACAGCCGACATCGGAGGAGCAGTTGCACCCCTTCCAGGCTCGGGTGCCTTCGGACGCAGAAACGGTTCTGCTGCGGCACGTTGTGAGTGTGGGCGATACCCACCGCTGCCACCAGACTCATCCGGACGGTGGCACCCCCAGGGGTGTGCCTGCCGCTGCACGCACAATGGGGAGTCGTAAGGGAGAGGTAATCTATTCCCCTAGTGAGATGGGAGCCGTGGCGAGCGAAGTGAAGCCAGTTTCTCCAATCGCAACAGATGTGTCGGACTGGTGCCGCACAAGGCGGAATGAGCTGCTTCAAGAGAAGGAACGGGCCTTGAAGGCAGCTCTTGACGCACTCTGTCCCTCCGACTGGAACCCCCAACGCGAGCCTCTTGTGTCGCTGGGCTCACCAAAGGTAGAGGACGCCGTGCCTTGGGTTATCGACAGGTCGGCGACACAGGTAGGACCAGGTGGTGATTCAGCGCACAGCCACCGCGCTAGCAGTGGCAGCAGCGGCACGGGATTTCGGTGTGACGCGCTGGCAGAAGTGCACAGGCGGTGTGGGCTTTGTGAGTAGCGGGTCATGGTCGGAGGCGGTAACCGATTTGGGATGGTGCCCTCGCGCAGTTAAAGGGGGGGGCGCCGTGTGCGTGACTAAAAAATCGACGCTGGTCACACCAGCACAGTGAGGTCTCTTTCCCTCTGTCTTGCCTCACCTTGTGATGTACGCATGGTCTTGTCCTGCTTCCCCTTCGCTCTGCATACCCGCACTATTAGTCTCCGTTTATCTCCCTCTCGGTCACACGGGAAAGGTGTGCGTGAAGCTGGTGTGTGTGCAGTACACTGGCGTTGACCAAGCGAAGCGCACTGTACGCGCCTAGGCCGCGACTGTGTGAGGAGGCGCAGAGCGTCTGAGCTGAAAGGGCGAGCACAGAAGATGCTCCTGCGTACCCGCATATATCGTGTAAGCACGCTCTCCGACGCTCTCGCGCACCTCGTGCTGTACACCGCCAATGCCGTGGATGTTGCGACGCCGTTTGGTGTGCTAGTACTTGGTGGCGCCGTCTACCGTGCACTATCATTGCCCCTTTCGCTCTACGGCGATCAGTGCCTGTCCCGTATCGCGGGCGCGCTGCCGGAGCTACACGAGGCTCACCGCCAGTACTTGAGTATCATTGATCATCCCCGAGCCATCGTGTGGGAGAAGAAGGTGGCCACACGGAAACTTCAAGCGGATCGCGCGCGTATCTTTCGAAGCCACGGCACAAACAATCTGAAGATGGTGGCGCCTCACGTTGGTGCGCTGCTCTTGACGTGGTATGGTATGTGCATCCCGGCACAGCAGCTGGCCACGATCCTCGTGGAAGGGTTGTGGGGTCCCATGGTGAGCCCCCTCGCCCTAGCTATCGGCACAGATGGCTCGTTTCACACCGCCGCCGTGATGGCAGCGTCGGCAGCTGCACCAGGTGGTGGTACCTCGCTTCTCTGCACAGTGGACCCCACCCTGACTATTGCAGCCACAATCACTTTGTTCAACGTCATGCAACACATGAAGCGTCGCGAGGGCTTCAACGATCGTCTTGACCATTGGATACGCGAAGCCAGGCGCTCTCTCTGGGTGGCCTACGCCGCAGTCGCGCTCTGCAGTTTGGGGGTGGCGCCGATTCTCACCATGGCAGCCGGCACAGGGGTTGTATCCTCCTCCGCTACGTTTCTGCCAGCCTGGCTTGCACCAGTGTGGTTAGGGGCCAGTAGCCTAACTGCCATGAAGACGGTCTTAGCCAACTGCACCGCCCCTGGCCGGGCTCTCTTCGGCATTGTGGATTATCCACCGCAGCATGGCACCTACGGCAGCACCAGCACGGCGGAGGCACACGAGTACCGTCTTGCCTTCACCGGCATCGACCGAGAGGAGCACCAGGAAATGTGGCAGTCACAGAAAAGAGCCCTCGACTACGAGTGCGATGTGCGCCTGCACCGCATGCTGACGAAACTCGGCGTATTCGACGCCGTTGAGGAGCTCGAGCACGAGGCCGAGAAGCTACGCCGGAGACGCGAAGTGGCGAACGCGCGTCGTTCACAAGATCCGTTGAGTGCAGCGTGTGGCGGGGCATCCCATATAGGCAGCGGGTCCTGCTCCTCGGGTGGAGCGCAGGACAGGTGGACGGGTGAAGCGGTAGCGCCATCAAGCCGGAAAGAAATGAATGCCCACACATACGCCCAAGAGCATTACGATGACATCCAGGTTGAGGCAAACGAGCGCCAGCGACGGAGAAGGGAGCGCAAGCTCAAACAACAATCAACGTGAGGTGAAGATGGGGTGACCATACCCCGGGAGCATGAGCGTACACATGTACGACAGGGGGGGGGAAAGCGGTTCTCCCAGCCGCACTATCATCCACCACCCGGGGTATGCGTCGCCCTACCGTTGTGGATCACAACTACCAGCGCTCGCCCTTATCGAATACAACCCTTGCATAATATCGCCCCATCTTTGCCTATTCCCGTGTTACATCCTTTTAGCGGCGACTACATGGGAGGACATTCCCGCTCCGTCATGCACTCCCCGCCTGTCGCCCGTCTTGTACTCCTCACGTCCGATGCTTATCTTGTGTGATTGTCCCCTTCTCTGTCCTTTCCCTCTCTTCTGCCTCAGGCTTCAAGAGGGTTCTTTGACGTCCAAGTCGAGAGCATTACAGCGCGGTAAGCCAGAACTTGCTTTACCCTCATGGACAACAGCACGATGATACCCATGGCCGCGTTCCGCGCCGCCGTGCTGCGGACATTCCTGTACATGCAGGACTCAGGACCCTCGTTCGACGTCATCGTGGCCCGTCAGTCGCCACGGGAAGTACTGCGCAGTACGCACGGGACGTCCGTCCTCACGCGACGCAACCCGTACGCCCTTCCACCAGGGGGAGGAAGTTGGGGCCCGTGGCCCACAGTTCTTCCACCGGCGGAGTTCTGTGGGTCGGTATGCTCCCTGCGACTGCAGCAGGCCATATGTAAGGGGTACCCCGTCGAGTATGCCCAGTATGTGGATGTCGAGTACAGCCGCCACTGGCACATCTTTACTGAGGAAATCGTCGGCTTACGGTGCTTCTGCTACGGGGCGGATGACTTCGCCGAATGCCCCCAGCTGGCGGCCCACATCACACGGACGGAGCTGCGGTGCTATCTCGTCGAGCCTCCACGCGACGGTGGGGACACCACACCCGTATCCCCTCTTCCTGCTGTGCCCGCCATTGTCCGATTGTGCGATCAGTGGGTGGGCAGCTACCTCGCGTGCTCATACTTGGACCACTCCGCCATGGTGGTGCGATGCGCCAAACTGTGGGACGTCATCCTTCAGGAACGTCACCCGGCGGCACTATACGTGGAGGGCATTCTGCGTACTATAGGTCCCGCCGCCCTGAACTGGACCGACCTCAAGCGGGCTGCCCGTGCTATCATTGAGCGACTATTGGCTTCTGATAGCCTGCTACGCCATACCAGCCGCACAAGACTCCTGCGGCACATCAGGACGGCGATGGAGCAACTGCTGTGTGAGAGTCTGTGCGGTGAGGGCGAAGTGGAGCGTTCCCCCGCACTCATACAGATATGTGCACCCTGCTGTCAATCCTCCGGCACGCTGCTCGGGGGGTCGTTAGCGCACGGGTGACTGTTGGGATAACTCATTCATGACCTCGCTCATCGCCTCCAAGGCGGATCTATTCACCCACCCCCACACACCTTCTATTCACTTTTCGTGCTGCGTCGCAGTTTATTTTCGTTCGTGTTACAGAGATGTCTGCTGTGGTCCAATGGAGTTGGGGCAGAGCTTGAAAGGCAAGTGGGAAGCGCAGTGTGCTCCCGCGTATTTATTCTTCTTCCATTGTATCAGTTATACAGAGCTGTACTCCATATTGGGCCCCGTTTGGCCGGGGTAGCCTCGTGATAGCCCGTCGGTTGGAAGGGGTAGATGGGAGGGTTGGTGTGTGTGCGTGTGGCTTCAGGCCGTGTGGGACTATTGTCTGTATGAGAAGAAGAAGATGAAGAGAACATTAACGGGGCACGGAGGCCCTGGTGGTGGTCAGGGTTGAGGGTGCCACCAGTGGCATGCGCTCTGCCGATGATGTATCCTGCACTGAGCTCAGTTGCTCTCCGCGAAGGGCCTGCATGATGGCGGTAGGTTCGACACTCACAAAAGGAAAGATATCCCAACCGCAAGTGGAGGGTTGCGTGTGGCTAGGCGTCGTCGTATTGTTACACACGAGCGACGGGACGAAGCAGGTGGCTCGCCCTCCATGGAGACGAGGAGAGTGGCCCCACCACCGGAGGGCATTCGTCGAGTGCCACAGAACACGGCATCGGCGTTGCATGCGAGTTACGCGTTTCCGTGTTTTTCCGCTGTGGCAGCGGCGGTGTGGGACTCCCTCAAGCATCTGGGACTACAACTATCGCGGAAGGTGGAAGAGGACCGCTGTGGGCATCGCTTGGTAAGCTATCGCGTGACTCGGCTAGTGATGGACGCATCGCTGGCTGCGTCCTCGCTTGAAGTGGAGGCGATGGTTGCCTACACCTACCGCAGTTTTGCTTCTGCACCCGCCTCCCGGGCACCGCGTTCTGCGCCTTCGGTGGGCAGGCATCCTGACGGGCCGCAAGCAGAGTCACTGGACCTGCTCGCCTACGTGTGTAAGCAGGTGGTGCTGGATGTGAAGTGCTTCTCGCATACCACGTCGGCCTCCTCGCCCTACGTGGACCTACGGCAGGAAGATGGTCGGTGGCTAGTGCATATGGCGTGGCGAGATGGGGATCGCACAGCGTGTCGGTACTGCTGGGAAGCGCTTCGTGGCACCGGTGTTACACCCTTGGAATTCAGTGAGGACGGGGAAGCTGGGTCGCCCTTGTACCTACGCCTCCGCTGCCGTGTGGCCGGGCTTTACTACAACTTGCCCGTACGGCGGGCCCCCTATGGCGCGATGCCAGAGGAGCAGCGAAGGTCAGATAACGGTATTGGGGGTGCGAGGTCCTCGCGTTTGCAAGCTGCCAGTTCGGTCCGCACGCGCCGCGAGGAGCAGCAGCAATTAATGATTGAAGCCATGCATCAGGCCATGGAAGTAGTTGTTGTGCCACATTATCTGTGCGTCTGTGGTTCATGTGAGCAAGCTTTTGCCCCCGTTGTCTTCACGCTCTGGCTCCACACTCCGCGGCAACGGTCAGCCGAATGTCTCTCTGCTACGCGATCTGCGACGCTCGACGACACCCTGCAGGGCAGCATGGGCCGGGCCCACTGGGGGAGACACAGAGAGCTGTGTGGTCTTCATGCGGGGGTGTTCGTTGTCACCGGCACAAGAGCCTCGGCTGGGCGGTCTCTATCACAAGCGTCCCCACACCAACTTGCTGCGCCGAGGCATCGCACCCGTGGTGAGCAGGCAGCGGAGCGCCTACTGCGCACGCTGTTACCGGGCCTATTTGGGACTGATGATAGTCTGTGGACGGCCGGCCTTTTGCAGGAGGTCACAGTCGGTGATGACGGTGGCCTTGTCGCTCTCTTCTGGAAGGAAGGCGCATTGCGGGCCAGGGGGAACTTAGTTCAGGGGGCAAACAGACGGCAGCGGTATCGAGCCAGAGAGGCCAGCGGAGGGACACACCACATGCGCGTTGCCCTGTCGCCTTTGATTTTCTCTTGCGATGTTGAGCAAGGACGGCGCTACGCGAACACTGATGCAGTCCATCAAGGTGATCGCGGTCACTGCTATGCGCTCCATTCAGGTCACATTGCATACTACCTGATACGCCAGCACCCCTCCGTCGTTCCCTTCGCATTGTTTGTGCACCCCTCGTGTCTTCCAGGCGGTCCGATGTCTGCATCACGCATACTGTTTGCACGGCTCTACGCCGAAGCCGTCCTTGTGTATCAGCGGGGGGACACGGATAAGGAGGGTGAGTCGGCTGCTACCACCTCCACCCCACCACATCAGCCCTGCAGTCGGCATCTGGGGGGACACGTCGCTCGCGGAGAGAATCGCAAGCGGCCACGCGAATCCGCCAAGACGGAGTCAGCGGTGGAAGCGAAGCGGTACCGCCCATGTGGTGCCGCATTGCCCAATGAGCTACAGTCGGACGCGCTCAGTGGAGGCGCACCCGCCACACGAAACGCTAGTGTTACTACCGACGAAGCTGGCGCAACAACAGCACCGCCGAAGGAAGATAACCCCACACCATCCTGCGGGCAGAGTTGTGTCACAGCCCCACCGGAAGCGGCTTCCAGTGGGCTCCGCCTCCGGTCGGTAATACACCAACTCGACAAGGCTTCTCACTCCCCGCGGGTGGTGCGAACTGGGCGGTATATCGCACCCACATGGCTGGGCCAGTCTTCCGCCGCTCCTTCAGCGGGGATGAGACCGGCACTGTTGCGGGGTGCCCCTCGCACCCCCGTGTTGAATATGACTTCTGTACAGCCAGTAGAGAAAACCGGTACATGGCACACAGACCTGCAGCACCTTCGACAGGCACTCGGTTGTACTGGAGACCCGGCCCGCTACACCCCGCGTCCGTTCGCCCCACCCCGCGCGTGGCTCCCCGCCACAACGGGAAGTACCTGTCCGCTGGATCACGCCATATGCACGGTGCTACAGTGGGACGCCAAGTTTCTTATTGCCCTACAGCGCCGCTCGAGGGGCAGTGTGGATAGTGAAACCCACAACGCCGAGGCCGTCTTTCAGTATTTCCTCAGCCATATGTGGCGGCAGGTGCAGGACACTGCAGACCCAGCGCTTTCAGGCCCAACAGCCGTCCTTTCTCAGGCATTGCGACAGCACAGCTGGTGGGTGCTGGACCAACACGCTCTGCACGAGCGGCTTAGGTTGGAATACTTTATCAACTTCGCTGAGGCCTACGTGCATCACCCCGAGCTATCTGCACTACCCACGGACTGCACCGGCCACACCTTGCTGCGGCGCCGGGATAGCATTGTGCAGCTGCTCTCACAGCTCCCGAGAAATGGTATGGACCTCTCGGCCACGGAAGGCGGAAGCTTCCCTGTGCGACTTCCGGACGATCTCGCGGAGCCTGTGACCGCCCTCCGTGATGTTCTCCATCGCTGGGGTTGGCGATTCGCGCGGTCGCTCAGCGATCCACGGAACTGTGTCGCGGTACTGCATTGGCCATTAATCCTAGTGGAGGGTTTCCATCTTCACCTACGCTCCATGAATGACCTTCGAGTCATGGTGGATGAGCTAAATACAGTAGGGGCGTCCTCCAGTGCTGCGCCCGCAGCCGCGATCGCCATCATCCCTTCTGCTGTGCTGCATTTTTTAGTCACGAGGTCCTGTCGGGGTGCGATCATGTTCGGCGATCGCCTATCAGCTTCGACCATGCAAAACATGATTGCCGCCATGCCCAGCGTAGCTCAGTGTTACCTGTGCTCACATGGCCGACCATCCATAGCCGCACTCGAGTTGTTGATTGAGCCCCCATCCTAAG
>JAIZPF010000014.1:35697-83641 GCA_020509355.1 Blechomonas ayalai | reverse complement strand
CTTGACCTCGTTCTGCGTCCGTTCCTGACGGTTGACTCGGTAGGGTACCCATAGTCACTCACACGCATACCGCAGTAACGGAGCCCATTCATTCAGGGTCTCAGAGCTGCAATGATCACAGTTAGTTGTCCTATGGCGCGATTTCATGTGTGCGTATGCGGATACAGACGTATCAACGGGTCGACAGGAGACCGCTGAATTCCATGGTACACCTTTTTACGCTGCCCTTTTCCCACAACTGCTCAGTCACGTCTCACACATCTCACTCTACACCAGTAGGGACAGCAAGGAATCCAGTGCCTTGATGTACCCCACATCGTAGTCAAACTCTGCCTCGGCGTCACCACCTCGCTGTAGCTCATCCCGCTCATATGTGTAGGCAAAGTCCACCATAACGATACGGCACGTCTCGAGTGGGCGCGCGGCGTCGTAGACGAAGAGCAGCGACGAGGTAAAGAAGCGGTAGGCCATCTGCTGGCTAAAGGCAACCCGCAGCTGCTCCAGTTGCTTGCGGAAGGCGTCTTGAAACTGGCGCTGTCCCCAGCAAAAGCGGGACAGACACTCCTTCACTTCTGCCAGGTTCAGCTGGCGGCAGTCCAGCTTTGACTTGGCCACGTATCGGTGCTGCTGCGGGTCCCAGCGCCTATACCCCGCCAGACGGATTCCGTACTGGGCGGACGTGGAGAGTCGTGCCTTGAGTTCCTTGCTCGCCCTCTTAGCTGGCGTGGGGTGGAGGCCATGCTGTCGCACGCCCATCTTCACATCCAGCACACAGGGGTATGTGAAGCCGTAGCAAACGTTCTCAAGGGCGATCATGTCCCAAACTTCGTCCGAGCCGTTAGCATCATTGCTGCCTTCCTCACACCCGGCTGCGTCCTTGCTCGACACCTCGTTTTGCGAACCAGCCCCCGCTGTGGAGCACAACCTGTCTGGGTCATTAGTGGCCAAGGAAGGCCATCGTGCACCGTGACGCGTAAGCGCCCTCACCTCACGCGCGAGCACCTGACGGAGCCCGCAAAAGCGTGGCACAAATGGCGCCAGCAACTCCAGTGCTCGCCAACGTTTAGCATTCATCGTCTCGTCAAGGCTGCCAGCCGCCAGTGCCGGCGATTCGGACTCCCACGATGACGAGCGGGTGTACCGTTCGGTCGGGTTGCAAGACAGCCGAGAGGGGGAAGGGGGAATAGATGCGCTCACGCGCTCCTGCACACGGTACGTCGTGATGTCCATGCGGTTGTAGTTGGGTGGTTTGATTGTCCACCACAGACGTGCGGCCGCCTGCCGATAATCGGTCGACACCTCTTCTGCGTCAAGGATGCGAGGAACACCAGAGGAGGTGGCCTCAGCGTCTACCTTAGGGTATTGCAGCGCACCAGGTTCCGTGTGTGTCGCGGTGTTGCATACGCACCGCAGCGCATCAGCAAGCAGCCGCCTCTGAAAGTATTGAATGCCTTCATAAAAGCGCTCCTCGCGCCGTGAGCAGGATTGCTTGAGAAACTCGTCTCCCTGCGCAAAGGACAAGTGATGCCCGCCGATGGAGGTGTAGCTCAGCGTACCCATCACAGACGTGGTAGAGGACACACCGACTGGGCAGGGACAAGGGTGACTGCTGTCTTCCACTGTAGGACGTTCAGAGGCCGACGCAGGTTTCCCTGTGGAGAGCGTACCCAGCCGCATACTTTCCGGATGGAATTCACCATCGGAGTACCGCCCCGAGTCAACCGAGTCGGATGTGCAGCTGCCGGGTGTGTGTAAATCAGGCTGAGGTTGATCGCTACCATCCTCGCTCAGCTGTTCGGCCAGGCAGATGTTTCTTCCCCCGCTGATGCTGATGTCACCAGGGCCAGTAGCGTTCACCCCTAGGTGACGGCCGGTGTGACTGCCTGTTGACGCCCGTGTGCTACAGTTGAGGCCAGGCGAGGTAGCCGACTCGAGTGCCTCCCCCCCGGGCATGGAGCGTAACGATGCCCTGTCTTGACCTGTTCTAGTACCGTCTGTGATGGGAGGAGAGCCCTCATGCATCGATCACCACCGTATAGGGACTGGTGCTCCTCGTGCCCCTACCGCTTTGGGGGCTACCGTAAGAGAGGAAGGAAGAGAACAAAGCAAGGAAAAGGATGACTGGGCCAATTGCCCGGCTGTGAGGTGGGGCGTACCAAGAAAAAAAATAAAATAATAATATATTCCCTTCCTTGAAATTTAAACCAACTCCACAGAGAGCGGAGCGGTGACAGTACTGGTTGGGTTGCAGCCTGCGAGCGTTTCTCTCCAGACAAACACTGGCTCACGCGCAACTACAGGGGATGAGAGGGGCCTCGTGCCCACACCAAACCACGCACAGCACAAGGCCGCTACCAAGAAAGAAATGTAAACCTTACAAAATGAAGGCGAATGATAAGATGCTCGCCTCGGTGACTTCAGATGTCGAGAGAAGTAGAAGAAAGCGTTGAGGCTTGACGCCTAATACAGACAGAAGTGCTCCCACGTTTCCCGTCCATACCACCTGCCGCCTTGCTGTGGAAATACGGAAATCGGGGTACAGTCTCAACATGGAGTCGTTAAGAAGTCATTAAGGCAGCAACCGCACGCGCTCCCCCACCATCCAATTCCCTTTCTTCACTTCACCGCCCACGGTGGTCTCTTGAGACGACTACCACGAGGTGGGACGGATGGTGGAAAGCGGGGTGGGGGTGGAGCAATCAGGCGTTGCGGCGCAATGGGTAACCTTTTCATTACATTCATCCGTACATACCAAAAAGCTATATGCGTACTCTTTTGTACCCGCTCGCATTGTACCATCATCTCGTCTTCCTCTGTCTTCTCCTCTTGAGTATCTCAGAGGCTATTTCTCGCATCGGTAAGTGGCGCCTCGGCTGCACTGCCGTTTGCCATCCCTACACGGTCGAGGCGCCACACCCGTCGGACCCATTCCGACTGCCCCCGCGCCAGAAAGTACCGTGGACACGAAGACAGGAAGCAAATATGAGTACGAGATGGGCTACCCCTTCCCGCCCCCACTGGTCTCGCCGATGGACAATGGAGAACGGAAGCTGGGGACCATACAGAGACTGACCATTCCACTGTCCGTCCAGCAGCGCGCACGCTATCCTTCAATGCCCAAGACATTATCAAGCCGACACACTGCTCGTCCATCCCTTCAGTACCCTTTTGATTTCACCCCCATGGTTAGAGCTTGGTGTTGAGAGGGGTAACCTGCGTCATGGAAACGGACCTTTCGGGGTAGTGATGTGTAGCAGCAAACCCCACTGGATGGTCTGCCGGTCATCATTTCCCGCTCAGCGCATCCACGAAGCTGCGGGCCTCAGCCTCGTCTAGCGCTTCAAGTTGCTCCAAAGCGTCTTTATGCGTAGCGAGTAGCGCTTGTGTGTTCAGCTCATCCCACGGCGTACCGCACAGACGCTCCAAGATAGCGGCATCGGGCATTGCTACAGAGGGAGATGACGACGGGACTGGACCATGTCCCTGCTCTTCAGAGGGAACGGGAGGCGCCTGCCCCCTATTGGAGAGCCCCTCAGCAGAAGATCTACACTGAGGAAGAAGCCCCGATAGAGCCAACTGCGGTGACTGCAAGTGATGCGCCATTGCACCCGTGGTGTCCTTCACTGCATCTTCCTTCAACCGTGCTTCACGCATTTCATTCTCTGTTCCCAGCACGGCTTTCCTAGTCGCCGTGGATCGGCCTGACTGACGTTTCTGCTGCCGGGGGCGCTCTGTGAGGCGTGTCCGTCGCGCGGACATCGTCTGCCGCTTTCCGTGTGCCGATGGAAGGTGGCTGAATGGTGACGCGAGGACTTCGCTCAGTGGGTGCAGATTGCAGTACATTGGCAGTGCTGTGTCTGGCCCAGCCGTTGGCGCGACTAGGAAACTGCCACCGGCTACGCTCGAGCCACTCAAGCATCTCACCTTTCCTTTGGTAAAAGCCTTTGTGGTCACTGACGCTTCTGCATTGCACACCTTGACGGGGGAGGCTTGCTGTGTATGCATGTACGGAGTCCGCGTAGATCCCCGTGACTCCCGCTCTCGCATGGAGCTGAGAAGGCGCTGTCGGTATGTTAGCCTCCCGTGGTTGTCCGCCGCTGCCGATATGCTTCTTGAACGCTCTATTGGCGTTTGGCTAGCGGCCCTGACACCGCGTAGTTGGGCATTTGGTACCGCACCCCAGTGGTGGGGTTGATGGCTGATAGAGCTGTGTAGGATGGGGCCCTCCCCAAGAAGGCCTTGGTAGTCGGACGGCAGCTCCGGTTCGCCGTCATCGTCCTCGCTTGTGGGACAGTACTCATGCAACAGCTGTTCCGCACACTTCTCCCGCTCGCGCTGACGCTGCTCCGTAGTGGCCTCCTCCACACCCCTACAGGGTAGCGCGCGACGTAGTATTCGCAGCTCCGCCTTACAGTAACTGCCATGCGACAGAGGTGGAGGAGCGGAGAGATGCGCGATGACGCCATCCGCATTGTTGGGCCAGTTGGCCCTAGTAAGCCCGCTGGCAGCGCCGAGAAGCGCTGGATACCCTCGCTCTGCATCCCGTGCTGGCCAGTGGGAGGTGGCAGTCGGTGTGGAGGCCAAGTTACTGATTGGTACGCCGTTGGCTTTCACGGGAGCAGTCTTCGAGCGGAACTTCCGCCTTTTTGTAATTTGGAGCGGGTCCACCTTGACGACAGAGCCACGGCATGTGCTTTGTATACCAACGGCGCTGCTCGACTTGGACGTGGTATCGAAGGCTAGTACGTCTGCTGCTCTCACTGAGCTGTTCGCCTCTCGCCCTGGCGCTGGCGACGACGTACTTCCGTGACAGTGTGAGCGATTATGGCAAAGTTCCCCTGCGCTGGTGAAGGTGCGGCGTGCCCGTTCAAAAGCGTCGAGGATGCTATCGGGTAGTTCCACAGGGGTAGCAGGCCTTGCGGCGTGCAACGGCCCGCTGGGTGTGGCGCCCTGCGTCTGCTGGCTAGAGAGTAGGGAGGGCGAGCTAGTGCAGCGCTCGCCAGCGCCAGCTATTCGGATGGGTTGGATACCACTCCGGTGGTTGCCGGAATAGCGGTCCCCTGAATCGCAGCACATCTGTGGGTTCCCTCGCTCAGAACCACTCGGGCTATCGGCACCTGCACCCGTCGACACCGCCGACGGCCCGGCCCCAGTACCGGACGCTGTCCCCCGTTGACCCCGCGCCGACCTTAGGGAAGCCTTCGGCATGAAGCGCCACACGTGCTGGTTCGGTGAGCGTTCGTGCTGAGGGGCTGGCTCCACGACAAATGGTCTCCGCTGCTCTTTACATGTGAGCCACTCCTGTAGGTAAGACGTAGTAAAGCGACCCGCCGCTGTGCTGCTGAGGCGCTTCCCAGAGCTAAGCGACAAAGCCATACCGCTACCAGAGTAAGCATCGCAGAAGGGTGTGTGCGTGTACTGCCGGGGGTGCATGGTCGTGCTCAGTGTCAGATTAGCGACGCCGTGCAGAGCGATGTGCGAGCTGTCGCGATTTGTTAGGTCAGCCGCCAGATAGGGCGAGGAGGGGCTTATGGATGCACGATCGAGAAGGCAGCAGGGAGCTCTACCCGACACACATGCACTCACTTCGCTGAGTTGCTGAGGACTGCTTCCAGGGGTAGTAGGAATGGTCCCTCCGCATCGATACGCTGCGGGGCCAAGTGGTGCAGATTTTCCAGAAGGCCCATGCCCTACTGGAGCCCGCTCCCCGTTTAATGGTGACCCTTTGCTGCATGGACCACTGAGTCGCACGGGGCACCTCGGGGCTCGCTCAGAAGAGGCGGCGATGCTCATCGCTGGCCAGCTCTTGGTGCCTTGGCTGGCCGAGGCACGTTATCCCAGGTCGGGCACGCCTTGCAAAACGAAAAGAAGATGCACGGAAGCCTACTGGCACGCCTTCTCTACGCCAATGAGAGTGCAGGATGCCAAGAGAATGGTAGAGAAGACAATCGCCAAAGCATGAGTCTAGGAGAAGCCTACTTCCAATCCTATAGTGCATCGTCAAACCCTTTTTGGGCGGCGTGCCTCTCTCACTGTTGCTGAGCTCGTTTCTTCACATGACAGGTGAGCAAAAATGGATTTCTCCTCCCTCCCCACCCCCACCCACGCTGCCATGTTTGGACTGTTTACTGTGCTGTTCCAGTTCATAATAATAGTCTGCGGGAGTGCCTGGTGTTTCTGTGCTCATCCGAAGCATTACTATCACGCACTCCACTGTTTCGGCAGTGCCCCGTTTGTTTCCCCCCCCCCACACGTCCATTCCACTGCCGTTTACAAGACATCACCGTTACCTACATCCACAAAGGGACGGAAAACTTACTTTCGCCATTCGTAAACTACGAGCGTCGCACAAGGATGACGCTTTAGTAGCAGCTCCCCCCGCCGCTAGAGGCACACGATGGGCTTTCTGCAATAGAATATCATTGCATCACCGTTAATAAAGAAATGGGTGTGTTGGATGAGGAGAGAAATAACAGTCCACCCACACCACCCTGCTACGCCACTCCTCCCCGCGGCAAGAGGACAAGTGGGAGAGCATTGGCTGGTGAGTTATCGCAGACGGAGTGAGAGGCGATGGAGAGCCTGTGACGAGAAGACCCACAGTACCATCACATTGCTCACCTACCGCCTACCACCAGCCAACATACATCTACAGCACACCGCTCGACTATAGTGGCCAACCCAGTTGTCTACAAAATCCGCCAGGCACACGCCTGGTATCTTCCGCAGCGCCTTCACCTGCCAATACGTGAGCCCTCGTTACTCAGCTCGTACAAGTACACGGGCAACCAGCTAAACCCATCTATGGATCAGAGGCGAAGGGTGCGTACTGTATCTCATTCCTTTCCTGCATCTTTGCAGAGGGAGGCGAGCATCTCACCATGAACACCATGAAGATATCGGAGGTATTTTAATTCAAAACCACATCGCGACCACAGACACACAATCGGTCCCTTCAGATGGCTCAGTACACCCGTGGCAGAATGCGAGGCAGCGTCATCCTATATTGTAGCTTTAGGCGTAACCACGAGTCGGAGGAGGAGGGAGAAGGTGAGAGAGGCCGTGAGGTTCATACAGAACTACCCTGCCTCTGCCGGGGTGGACTGCGACCTCTTTGTCTGCGTGTCGTCAAAGGTGGGCTCGTGAATATCCATGAACACGGCGGGTGCATTCTTAGGTGGTTCTGCCGTGGGCGGAGGGGGGCTGCGCGGCGCCACACCACCGGAGGACAATACGCCCCGCCCCGCCACGGGGCCGCGCTCCTTTATGGTGACCACACTGGGAGCAGCTAGGTCCTCCTCGCTCTCGCTGCTTTCTTCCCGTCTCCCGATACGACGGCGTAGCCCCATACCGACGGAACCCGGCGCCACGCTCGGTAGAAGCGATGGAGAGATATCTTCGTGCGCGGTGTACTTGACATTTCGCATCAGAATCTCGTCTGTGTTTTTCGCCAGTTCATTTCGCAACACCCCGCCGTCCTCGCGCAGCAACACCGTGTTGCACTGGTCTGCGCTGAGGGGCAGAAATCCAAGCAGGCGGTCGCCGGGCGAGTCCGCCGGTCCATCCCTGTAAAACACCCCTTCGTTTAGCGCGTCTGGATGAGTGTCACTGGGGACGTCATCGTCATCTTCCTCGACCATTTCGCACTGCACGATGACGCCCTGGAAACCGTTCTTCGCATACACACGACAGTATAGCCATGAAATAGCGGTTCCGCCCACGAGAAACCCTATGAGGGCCATTCCGATGGCAAGTGAGGTCATGGCAGAGACGATCGCCGCCGCTATGGAGAACAGGGCAGCGGGGAGCAGACAGAGTGCGGCAACCCATGTATTGCATGGCAGTGCAAATGGCCGCGCGAGGTTCGGGTAGTCGACGCGTAGCTTCACGAGCGATGCGTAGATGATCACCAATCGAAGGCAGTAGAGCGACTGGCACAGCGCGACCACATTGCTAAAGTCGAGGGACACCGAGAAGACCAGCGTGACGACGGAGTTGAGAACAATGGCGGGAATAGGTGTGCCAAGGCGCGGGTGGTAGTAGCCGATGATGCGTGACACCTTCTTCGGAAACATCTGCATCGTCCCCATGCCGGCCAGCAGTCGACTCGTGCAGCACATGGAGGTCAGTGTAAAGCCAATACCACTGAGGATAGCACCACTGAACAGGCCATACTTGAGCCAGGTGCCGCAGATCTTCTCGGCCACAACCGGCCAGTGCCCCGCCGTCCACTGCGAGTAGTCCTGGCCAACTCCCATGGCGCTGACGCCTGCGAGCAGGGGCATAATATACGCCACGTATGTGCTTAATACCAGCATGCCCATTGCCATTGGAAGCGCCTTTCTGGGGTTGGCGACTTCCTCAATTACCGCACCGGCATTTTCAATGTTGGCGTAGTTCCAGCTGATGATGGAGAAGAAACTGGCCCAGTCCACACTCTTCACGTCCACATGCAATACGGCTCTGTTGAAGCCGTGCCCAAACAACTGCGTCACGACCATAATCACGAAGGGTGATACGGTCACCACGCAGAGGATGATAGAGGAGCTTCCCACAATCTCCACCCCAACGCAGTTCAGCACACAGCACAGCACCACCACGCCGATCTTTACCCCAGCCACACCCCAGCCATTGAGAGTGGTAACATTCGCGACGTACTCGGCCGTTAAATTGGGGTACGTGGCGTTTCCAATGAAGGTGATGAAGATGGTGCTGAGGAGACACAAAACGGACACCACTGGGGGAAAGGCGGCGTTGGCCCACATGAGGATCCCTGAATTGCTCGGCACGGCGGTCGAAAGCTCAG
Source organism: Blechomonas ayalai (assembly GCA_020509355.1). NCBI lineage: Eukaryota > Euglenozoa > Kinetoplastea > Trypanosomatida > Trypanosomatidae > Blechomonas > Blechomonas ayalai. Next base: position 74,835 of record JAIZPF010000014.1, on the reverse strand, counting down.
CGACGGCCAGGCCGGTGGGGTAGGACCACAGCCACGGCAGGACAAGGCAAACGATCAACGTAATCAATGGCCCGGCGCTGCTAATACCGTCTTCGAAACCGTAACCACCACCCACGCAGTTGGTAAATATGATACCGAACAGCGCCATCATACTCAGTGAGCCGCGATGGGCGACACCTTCACCAGCGCGGCGCACCCACTCGGGCCGCCGTATGACTTCCTTTGTGCGCTTCAGCTGTGGGTGAAACATTGGCTCGATGTGCCGAGGGCGTACCTTCATCGTGGAGTCATGGCTCATCAATCCCTGCAAGGGGTATATGTGTATACACGAGAAATGGGGGTTGCTGTATCAAACCAGAAGAAATGCAGAGGAAAGTAATACGCGGCGGTGCGATGAGAGGTCAGGAGGACATGCTGGTGCCCCATACAAAGGAGACTGGCACCAAACAACAAGAGACTATCCCCCTGCCATTTCTCGCTCATGTGGCAGACTACACCTCCTACTGACGGCGGTCGATGAGACTGCTGAGCCACGTGCCTGCACCTTGATGGGTGTCCATACCGTATCATACCACACGTACTGCGCTTCATCGATTGCCGCCCCCACAGGAGGGGCTTGTAGGTAGAGAGAGTGACATGAGATACCGATAAGGACGCGAACAATGCCTTTCTGTCTCACACAGGGCGGGCAGACCGCAAAGTCAAAGGGACAGGCATCTACTGCGGTAATTCCGTCCCGAATAATGAAAAAGGAAAAGGGTCTCCTCGTGTGTTGCAGGCAGGTGATGCTCTCTTGGGTGAGTGCGAAGAGATATGATACACCACCGGAACTGCCACGCCGTTCTTGTTCTCCCTAATCTGAAACTCTCGCCACCCACCCACCCCTCCCTCAACCCACTTTCAAACACACCACTAGTCCTAAGGCTGTTTTTTTTTCCTTCAAAGGGCGACGCCCTCATCCTAACCTGGTCCCTCTCCACCCATTCTGCCACTCCGTCGAGCAAGATGCAGCGGGCGATGAAGCTTACTAGCCCAGTCGTACCGCAACCGTTGTCCAAGAGCGCCGCCCACCACCAATATCTGCCCCAGATGTGTGCGTGTCATGCCACTCACGAGTATAGTTGTTGCTCCTGCTGCAGTTCCTTTGCCTCCCCAGCAGCCTCCTCCGCCGCGCGCTGCCGCTCAGCCTCCTCCAGCTGGGGCTTCAGTTCCGCATCGCTTAGAATATGAAAGTGTGGGACGGTGGAGGGATGCATCTCATACGGGTCCAGCAGGTGCTGCCCCGCAGGTGCTGGCACTTTCCGCAAAACGGCTGTTTCAATCCGCTCGGTAGAGAGTTTCAGAGTGTCCATCGTCTTGCTGATCACTCGCAACGCCAGAATGATGCCCTCTTCAAGTGTCATATCCTCCTTCCAGTCCTTCTTCAGCAGTGACTGCGCGACCTGATCATTCTGACCAATCGCATAGGCCACCCACGCGTTGTAGTCTCCACTTGGCTCTGTAGAGTAAAGCTGGTAGCCATAGTAGCGGTCCCAACCGACGAGGAGAAAGGAAACGCCAAAGGGGCGAACACCGCCGTACTGCGTGCACAACTGTTTCTCATCACACAGGGTGCGGCACAGATCCTCAATAGCGATCGGCTCCTGAAAGCTATACCTGTGACGTTGTGCGGCGAGTCTGGCGTAGTTGATCAGCTGATACGCATCGGAAGTGACGCCCGCCACGCTGCATCCGAGGTGATGGTCAATCTTATACATCTTCTCCCCGCTGATGTCCTTCAACTGCAGGTTCTCGCTGTCAAACAGCGGGTGCTGCAGTGTCTTCTCCGCCACGAGTACAATACCCTCCTTCGTTCGTACCCCGATGACGGTGCCCGCCTGCTGAATGGCCTCCACAGCATATTCCACTTGGTATAGGCGCCCCTCGGGTGAGAAGGTGGTGGTGCGAGAGTCGTAACGCGAGGACATGGCACGGTGCGCGGTGGGGCACCTTCACACAGGAGATAGAGTATGTAGTATAAACAGGTATGCCTGCGTCTGAGCACGTAATGTCTTTATGACAAGTCAATAGCTTCAAGCCAAAAGCCTCCCACACCTCCTGAGTAATCCAGCGCGTGAATCCAGCAAAGCACTAACACAACCTTTGATTGAGGGAGGGAGGGGGGCGATGATGGGGAAGCAACAAGGAGCAAGATGTTATGCAGAGCAATGCCTGCGAAAGCAGTTCCCTCCTCAACACATGCACCCATCGTTAGCACAGCTGGAGGGAAAAAAACAGGCCATTGTAGCGTTGGACGTACATACTTCGGATGCTTACCCCATGCACCACAGACGCATAGGATGAGACGTGCATGTGCCCGTCTCTCTGCACGCCCTCGCGGATTCTCGTACACATACCCCTCACAAATATCGCCGCAGGAGGTATGGACGCGCCCTCTCGAGCGCTCACATCAGCTACCCCCCCCCCAATGATACCGGCCTCCATACCCCGACAACTCACTCACCCCACGGCAAGTCTAATGTGCGATGCTTCTCTCGCTTCATCGCCGCCTCCAGCTCGCTTAATCGCCATAGCTGCTCCATTACATTGTCCGCCATGCCGCAATACCGAGCGCCGATGGCTAGTATTCGTTGCTTCGTTGCTTCTGTACTGTAGCAGTCACTGTGGAGGTGAAACAGACTGGCAGACATAGCGTCGTATAGGAAGCAACGCATCTCGGGGGAGTTTCCTAAAAGATAATTCTCTGCTTCCACCACTGCCTCGTCGTGCATCATGTCGGACGTCGTTGGATGCTCCAGTGGGGTGTCCCCGCCGTCGGGCTCCACCGATTGTTCCGCCTCGGGTAAGACGCCTGCTGCCCCAGATGTATCGCCGGGAGATTCTATACGCATCACAAGCTGCCGCAGCACGTGATCACGCAGTTGTGCCACGTCTGCCTCTGTTGCGTTGTATTGCAGCGCAACGTACAAGAGCGTCTGGTGAGGGGTAGTTAGCGATGAGCATCCGGCAATCCAGTCACGCGCCAGACGACTTCCCCCTGAAGCGTACACAAGAGCCTTGCAGTACAGTTGGCGCGTAGACAAGGACTTAGCGCACGAGCTTCGATCCCATGATCCCATTAGAGGCCCCTCCTTCGATCCGTAGCGAAGATGGCTAAGCCAGTTGCCGATGTGCTCCGAGGTGTCGCGACGGCTGCTACGAATAGAATCGGCCGTATTGCCAACGCATGCCAGTGCCCTGCTTCTTGCCAGACGACGCATGACTCGGCCCCTCTCCTCTACCCTCCGTTACCCACCACAAGGAGCCGCTACCGGAGTGACGCCGAGCTAGCCAGCGAATGGCACGCTTGCGTATGGTACTCCTGTACGTCTCCACTCCTCCCCTCCCAACTAGCCTCGTGTGAGTTACACCACGGCTCTCCTGGGATGAGGAGACGGGGGATGGAGAACTATTTGAACTGCCCAATCGTGCTACTTGTAAACGTACTCACTTTCCTCTGCCCAATGAGGTGTGTACCAAGGGCCAGGTGAGAGCGTGCGAGAGGCATAAAAACAGCGGGGCAAGGGATGGCGATGGAGAAATAATTCGTCTGTCTTCCACATACTCCCTGCATTGACTGCCCCCGCTTGGCAGAACCTTTTGCAGCGGGTGCGATACACTTCGCCTCCTCAATCCTTTTTTTATAGTGGAGGGGGCGCAAACGGACGGGCAGGGATGAAAATTTTTCTTTCCCCCCCCCCTTTTGTGTCCCACACCGCTTCCCTGCCCTTTAGTGAAGCAGAACACCTGACTTGTTGATGTGCCGTTCTCCTCATCTCCCCATCATGCTCTGAGCGCTCCATCAGGGCCACAGCGATGATAGACACTCCACCACAGGTGCAACAAGAGACATTCTGGGTGGCCCACCTACCGGGTTACTCAGCTTTGTTCCCACCCCCCTCCCCTACCCTAACACCTTTCCCTGCGACTCAGTCTTGCTCTCCCAGTGACTTCTCTGCATGAGATATCTCTCCCATCGTTGGATCATCCGTACGACAAACCTCCTGCATTTTGTAGTAGTCTACTATCCCACAGACGTCGAGATCGGGCAGCAGTGCCCAGTCGCAGGCACGCATCGTTGTCTCCGCCACCACATCAACGCTGATTGGCGGTAGCAGTAGTCTACGGCCACCCACAGCCGACAGCATCGCCTCCAGCGGCTTACCAACTACACCGAGAGGCAGCGTCAACACCGTCCCCGCCGTATCCGTGACAGAGGGAAGAGGGACGGACACCCTGCCATAGATCCAGCCAGGCCGCAGGACCACGCCACGCTTTCCGAGATTTTCTAGTATCGCCCGCTCTGCGATCTGCTTGCCGTGAAAATATCCCTTCAGCACACGCTTATTGCCGATGATGCGGGGTGAGTACTGATGGTAAGGCTCGGCTGAAATGTATACCACCTTGCCGACGTGGTGCATCAGCTTGGGATGGTATACCCCCGCGGAGATGTTGGTATTAGCGTCGCCATTTAGGCGTCGCGCCTCGTCGTAGTCGCGCGTAAGGGCCCCCACGCAACTGACGACGGCCGTTGCATCTGGATGATCGTGCATCAAGTGGAGCACCTGATTACGACTGCTCGCATCGATGCGGACAAACTCGAGGGTGTGCACCTGTTGGTAGTGTTGCACTGCCTCCGCCAGATCATCGTAGGCTGAGTCACCGGTAGAAGAAGCCGCATCAGCCGGAGCCCGCACATCGTGACGTGGCTGTGTTGCCTCCCTCGCTGCTTCGTAGCCCCCAACCGTGCGGGCCCGCTGAGCGAGGCGAGCGAGCGACGACCCGTGCTGCGGTGAGCCACCACGTGAAGCGATAACCACGCTATAACCCCGTAGAAGAGCTTTGATTGCAACGCGCTCGCCAACAAATCCCGTACCACCAAACAGCAACAGCTTCTTGTGCGCGAGGACAAGCGAGCGAGTGAGCATCGACCAACTACCGACCTCAGCTGTGCAGCTGAGTGTTTTGAACAAGCGCCGATGGTGGGCGGAGGTAAGGATGTCCCTCGGCTGACTTGTGTCTCCCACGTGGGCGGCCTGTGAGATTCCAGTTTACCACAGAAGTGAACAGCCAAAGGACAGATAGAACAAAGAAACAATCCAACGACAGGAACGGCGGGCAGGCGGCACCAGGCCCGCAAAGCAGGCCATCCCAGCCGCTGTGCGACGCTCTCATACTCCGGCTTCATACACCTTAGTGTCTTTACCGTTGACACTGCCATCACGTACATCCCACCCGGAGGAATACAGAGATACAGTAGCGTACCGTTGAGGTGTCGCGAAATCGAATTATGACTTGTACTCGCCCATGTGGCCCGGCACACCCCAAGCGCTTCATGTGACAGAGGGGAACGACAGGAGAAGACGCGGGTGCGTGCACCCGAGGGTGGCCCTGTCGCTCTCGTTTCCCCTATGTCCCTCTATTGCACCTCCCACTACAGTGGTGATGATAACCACTCATCTCCACGGACTCCACCTCCTCCGTTCTTGAGAGTCTTCTTTCCCATCTCAAGCTTTCCCGGTTTGCCACCATTGCCAAATGCTCCCCTTCCTCCCTTCCCAACCCCCTACTACAATGAACGCACATATGCGCTCCGTAGTCCGTTTCGACCAGCCCGCCACACACACTAAACCCACCATGTATACACATCACTTATATATATAAGTGCTTGCGTGTAGTACCCCTTTGTGCAGAAGCACGGCACGATTGCTGTGCACCAGAATCCCCCCGTGACCGGTCCATCTGGGCGTGACAAAAGAAGGGTAGAGAGGGGGTCATCGCACCGCGCCGATCGAGCCTCCCTACACCCTCTGATGGACGTTGTCCACCGCCGCTCCCTTCCTCCTAATACCTCGGCCACGCAGTTCCAAGCATACCTTTCTCCCACCACCGATCCAGAGTACCTCTGAAAGGGCCCATGAACAGATCCCCGCTCATGCACCTCAAGCTACTACCATTCCTTCTTGTACAATCCTCCTACCGAGCCCGTTCATGTGCAGCGCATGGGAAGTGCTGGACACCCTACAAGGCTTGCACACCGCTCACACCGTTTCCCCCCCCCCGTACACCTGTGCTGTTCCCACCCTCTATCCACATTCGTACAGTTCCTGGGGAGACAATTTCGCCAGCACAGGGTGAACTAAAATGAGCCCCAAACAGCAGCAAAGTACTTTATATAATATGCGCTTAATTTCCGAGACTTCTACCGCGAGCTACCTGATAGTTCTTTCCACTCTCCGTGCCTTCGAGGGCTCAGCAGGTTTACAGAGCTTGCGCTTCGGGGTTGCTGTGCCTTTCATGCGCCATCTCAGGGCGCCACTCCTTGCACGGCGGCTGCTCGGACCCGCCTAGTCCCTCTTCATCCCTGAACCGCTTCTCCACCACGGGTGACTCAAGCACCACCCCGGACGACAGCGCGCCGAAAGCGCAGTCGTTGTCTGCCGTCGTTGGCAGTTGGTCCTGCTGCTGCGTCTTACCAACCACGGCGTTGGGTGCAGCCGCAGGACCGTTGCCGTCCGCACTTCCGTTGGAACTGTCTGGCAGTATTAGCTGTGAGAAGGACTGCCCATAGGGTGACGCTGCGCCGCTCCCACTGTGCTGACTGTACAGCGTCCCCCCGCCCCCGGAGTACCGGTGGAGTGCATTGCTAGCGACAAGCAGGCCCGTTCCCTGTGAGGCGATCGCCGTATTCTCCAGTCCATTCTGCTCCATAAAACGCTCACGGGCGATGCCGCCCGGGCCGTAGTCCTCCGCAAACTGTCGCACCAGGCCGAGAACGCTCTCCTTCCCCTTCATGAAGTCCGTTGGAAGGCGTTCATCGTAGTAGTCGGGGGTGCGCAGATACTGCCAAAGGGACAGGCCAGCCTTGCGCAACTCTTGTAGAAATCCCTGTTCACCATCGCGCACACGATCACAGGCCTCGCTGAGGTGATGATATTCGTCGCAAAAGACGCACACCTCAGGAAACGCTTCGTCGCGCAAGGGGTGCAGGTGCTGTAGCAGATCACTTGACTGGATGAACAGTAGAAAGCCCTGGACGGCATCCGTGCTGTACCTTGCCGCTGCTAGCGGAATGCCCGCATCATCGAGCTCGCGGATGGTTGTAGCGTAGCTGGTGGGGTACGCTTTCGTCCCACCAGCGAGCAACTCAAAGGCATCTTGCAGCGCGCGCGACTCCGACTCTTTGCCCTCTCGATGCAAATCGGCGATTCGACGCCGCGCTGCCTGTTCGTTCAGTCGCACATCCACTTCTCGGAGCTGACTCTGCAGAAGGACCTGCCGTGCATGTTTTTCGCAACGTCTTGTGCTGTGTCCGACGGCGTTGCAGGTGGTGCAAATGTGGTGTTGGCGCTCGTGGACAAGCTTCACAGCGAGGGCTAGTTCTGCCTTCCGGAAGTCCTTTGCCTGTCGGTCGTCCATGTCGATTCGCTGTAGGGCTTCGTCAAGTTTATGGGACTCATCCGGGTACCGCATGCTGAGCAGGTCATTGTCCTCCAGCACCAGTCGAGCCACCTGCAGGTCCCACAGCTCCGTCCCCTTGGGGCACGCACTTGCGCAGTGAAACGGATCCAGACACACGTGGCACAACACGTCCTTCAGTGCTGCGATCGCCAAGACCTCCTCCGGGACGCGGGCGTAGCGGCCAGGGGTGAAGCTTGCTGGCAGCGAACCGTCAACGAGGCAGAAGAAGAACGATATCGTCTCACGTACCTCATCAATGTTGTGCTGGGACGCCGCGGGTAGTTCCCTGCGGCGGAAGGGTCCGTCCAAGACCTCAATACTTTGCAGCACCTGGTCCCACTCGCGGAAGCGGCGATGCGCTTTGAAGTGACGCTCCGCTTTCTCCAATGCGGGGCTGATTAAATCATCGCTCGGCTTGTCGAAGAGTGTCACAGACGGCCGAAGTGCGTAGCTTGCGTGCAACCAAAGTGCGTGACGCTCTCGCGGGCCTGTCACCGTACCCCGCACGATGTCGAACGCCTCTAGAAGCTCCTCGTAGGGCATCTCCTCTTCGATCAGCCGTGTGATGCAATCCAGGGCCACTTCCGTACGAAGCGGTAGCTTTATGTTGTACCGGTAGAGCTTGTCCACAGCCTCCATGTAGGACAGAAGGGGTCCTTTTTCGTGTCCCTGGCGCCGGCCCCCGTCAACATCGTCGGTGGGAGTCTTGACGAAAGGCAGTTCACACGGGCAGCGTGCCTCCGTGTGGCGCCACGTGTCGCAGAGTCGGCAGCCCCCCTTCTCATCTACCAGCTTGCGCAGCCACATCTTCACCCGCGGATGCATGGAAGGATCAAGGCTCTCTATTTGCGAGGTACTCGTAGGCAGCACTAGGGGCCGCGGCCGTACCACGTTATTACTGGAGATCGACTCCACTTTTGGCGGCCATCCATAGCAGTACAGTACGTGTAGCGCGACAGTCGGGCGGGGGGACTTGCGACGCAGCCGCCATAGGCTATCCTTGAACGTCGCAGGAATGTCGAGATACGCCTTTGCCTTGTCAGACAGGGTATTACCGTATCGCTCGACGCTGCGAACATTCTCCTTTAGGCTTTGGTAAACATCACTGCGCCACACCTTCTTCCATGTCACCACAAGACTGCGATAAAAGGCTATGGTAGCCTGCTCTTGCTGTGCGTCGACCACACGGTGACCATCGCCGTTAATAACCGAGGCCGCGACCACCTTGCCGGGTCCCATTAGATGCTCCGCGTGGCCCTCCTCTCCTTCATCGACGGTCTGGATGACGGAGGAATGCCAACGGTGTGCTATCAGGTACGGCAAGAAGAGCGAGACTTTCTCAGCCAAGACGGTGCGAGAGAGATCGTTGTTGGCATCGCCGCATTCGACAAGCACAGCATTGAGAAGAGCCCACGCGCCGGAGCGGTCCTTCCCGTCGGCCGAGTCCACCACGCGCCAGATTAGGGCACGAGCGATCTCGCTCGCGTGCTCCGCTGCGTGCAGCCGCAAGAAGCGCAGCGCGTGCTGCTTCTCCGCCTCCAGTGCACCGTCATCGCTGAGGGACGGCGACAGCTGAACGCACGAGCGGTGAAGAAACTCGCGATTAAGCCCAACTTCCCGCATTGAGCGAGGTATAGAGAAGGTCGCCGATGAGATCAAAACCACCCGCCGACACACCTAGGTATCCCCTCCACACTACTTTCCGCAAATACAAGCTAGTCAAAGCGGCAGTTACGTGTGGACTAGAGGTGATCGCCCGGAGACGAGGTAAGGCCAGCAGACACCAGGCACGGCTGTAGTAGCCGTGTGGGGCTGCTGTCGAGTAGGATGTACAACGGGACACCACTAATACGCACGCGAGCGTGTGCCTGAGCTGGAAGAGTGATACACGAACGCGCCTCTTCTACTGCTGCACAACTACCCCTCGATGAAGTGTAGAGAAGTTCTCCGCCTTAGCGTGCTAGTGTGATAACTGCCAACGCCGTCTTTTTGTTTGTAGGCGTCCCCGCTCAGAAGCGCAAGCAACCACTGTAGACCGCGCCAGCCCCCGTTCCGAACACAGAGCAACACCAACAATGGTGGAGATCAGGGAAGAGGGGAAGAGAAGGAGAGTGCGGTAAGGGCTTAGCAGCTGCTTAACGAACGCATTCCGTCGCCTGACGTCGAAACAAATTTTGTGTTACAAAGAGCAGAGCCCCCCTTCTCTCCCGTTGTCTGTGTATACGTGATTACACAGGTGCGAACCCTGTGGGGCCAAATGGCCAGTGCAAGAATGATGCTTCCGCCCTCCACGACCGGCTTGTATGCCTGTCCCGGTGCGTGCGAGTGACACTGTGGCCATGAGTTCACTCCATATGGCACCTCACCTTTCGCCTACCACCACGCTTTCTATACGCATATGCTGCTCACTCCCGCTTGTGCACACGGCACAGGCGGACATTTTGTGATGGCTGTGCAGATGAACAGTATACAGGCGACCCTAACTCCACCGCCCGTCCCCCCTCCTCAGCGCACACCCTTTACCTCCCCACCGTGCACCACTTTCCTTTTAACTAGGCCGACTTTGTGCATAGTTTCCATCCACCCAGCATACATGCGCAGACAATGAGCAAGTATAGCGCCAGGAGAATGCTCCCCTCGAGCCATCGCACACGATTCGCTGAGACAAGCTGGGTCACGGCGAGCACCGATATGAAGCAGAGCCACGCAAGGAAAGGGTCGAAGGAGAGGTGCAGGGGGGTGCCCATCGCCCACGCGAGCAACACAATAAAGGGCAGTACGCAGACAAAGATGTGCATGGCCGAACTGAGAGCAATGCTCGCGCCCACGTCGAGGCGGCCTTCATACGACATGAGAAACCCTGCACCGATACCCCCCATACCGAAGATAAGCGGTAGCAGAACGACCAACAGGAACGGCAGACGCAGTGCCGTCACAGCCGTGACAGAGTGTAAGCAGACGACTAGTAGGTAGCATAGACCTGCGAGAAGAGCAAGGAAAAGCGTTGCGCCGACAAGCATGAATGATAAGGAAAAGCGAGGGGTCAGGACGGATGGCACGCGACTGCCGGCCTGGACTACCTCTCGATACTGCACTGCGTAGGACAAACTTGTTGGTGCGTTTGGGTTGCCATCAGAGGTATAGTAACTCTGGATGGACCGGAACACCTTCACAAGGTACAGCCCGTACACGACGAGTACGAAAAGGGAAAGACCACGCGAAATGAGAAGTAAACTCATCTCTTCTTCCTTCATCGCTGCCGCTGGGTTGTTGGGGTGGCGGGCGGTTCGCTTCGCCATTGCAGGTGTTGCAATGGTCGCGTCGTACGCTGTTGGGAAAAGAAAGACCACCGTGAGGAAGACAAACCCGGACGTGAACAGGTTCCACGTCGACACCCCAAATGTTACCAGGCGGTCCGAGGGAGGCGCCACGACGATACATCCCCCCAGCACCACGAGAAGGTTGACCAGCACGCAGCCCAGTAGAACTGGCTTGATGTAGCACACATGCGTATCGCCGCCCACAGCCAGCGCAAAAATCGAGAAGAGAATTTCACTCGCGTTCTCAAAGACTACGTTGACCAGGGTGCCAAGTGCCTCGTTGTCGAGCCGGATGACAATATCCTCCAAGAACTCGACCAGCAACACGCTGCAGGGCACAATGGTCACGAGTGCCACGAAGAATAGCGCAGCCTCCACCTGTGGGCGACGGACGCTGCTGTCACGTGCGACTTCACTCCATTTCCACAAGAGATACGTTAGTGAGGGCACCAAGGCCGCCAGAGAAAGCTTCACGTAGAACAGATAGTGAAAGATAGCTGCCAGCTGCTCGCTCAAGGAATACTGCGGCTCATGCAAGTCATCCTCTGCGAAGTCTCTCGTCCCGGGATTGCTTGGAGCCCCGTCACGCTCGGTCGGGCCCCCCATATCAATGGCGGTACCGTACCCTCCCCCGGGGGATGCCATGGACGACATCATTTTATCCAGCCAGTGGGATACACAGCGGGCACGTGCGTTTGCTTATGGCCAATGCCTACCTATTCTTCCCGCTGAGCTTCTATCAAGCTCCCCAACCACACAAGCGCAGTAGCTCGGCGACAGGACAGTGTAGAGGCCCGTTCTTATTCCTGCGAGCGGTGGGGAAGAGTTGTACGCAGCCCGCAGGCCGCTTCGACCGGATGTGGCGAATGTGAAGACGTACTTGCTGCAAACGGACGAGTAGGTGCAACTAGTGCACCCCCTTTACTCTGTGCTTGGCCACCCCACGTACAGGCACGCGTGAAAACCAAACAGTTATCCTGCCGTCCGCTGTAATGAGCGAGTAGTATATCAGCCCGGAGAGGAAACAGAAGCCAAGCCAGAAGGAAGAAGGGAGTTCATAAGTATTATTTCCTGCCGCGGTCTCCCCCACAGCGTGCTCCACCGACCTCCTTGGGATGGGGTTGAAAACTTCGTGTGCCTCTATGCAATCCCGCCCTCCACACAGTTAACATACAGACACAGTAACAGAACCCTAGTGATTCTACATGGGAGTGCATGACGGGTACAAAAAGCCGTATGGTACATGTATCGCACTCTTGCCACTGCCCCTGCAAGGACGTGCTCAAGTCCGCCACTCGCTAGGGGCTCAGTCCACAATGCTGCTGGTGTTTGGGCTTCCGAGGCGGGCCGACTCGCACTAACCTTGAAGGGTTATGGTAGGGCCTGAATAACGAGGTCGCGTATGTACTCGTAGAACGATTTTTTCTTACTGCCACTATCTACTGCCGTGCCCGCGTATCTGAAGTCCGCAGAGTCCCAATCGCATGCATTTCGTGTCTGCCACTTAAACCAAAGGGAGGTGAGACCTAGTGCGTAGGTCATTTTGGTATTCGCGTAGCGCACAGCCACTACGTCGTGCACAGTGGATGACGAGGGGGTGCTCGCGTCGGTTTGGCGGCGGTGTTGTACAAGCTGTGTGTACGGGGCCGGCAGGGAGAAGTTGCGCGATAAGCTCACCATCTCTTTCACATCTGCGTCGGACAGCGCAGACTGTTCGCTGGACTCGGCCAGGTAGCGAATACGCGCGGCGGCGCTGGTGAGATGGCTAATGCTAATAGTGAGACAGCTGCGCTCATCTGAGAGCGGTGCGTGCTCGGGAGTAGCGATGTTGCATGACGCGGTGTACTCGATAACCGTCTTACCGACTATGCCCGTCACAGTGACCGTGATCAACGAAGCATGCGCTGGGGCGAGAGCGTAGAAGAGTCGTTGTGTGCCCAGCGGTATGACGGGCAAAACCTCACTCGTGGCGAGCCGAACGTCGGGATCGTTGCACCGAATGCGCACGTTGGTGAGCGTTGGCAAGCTACACTCGTGCACAATCTCCTTCAGTGCTGCGGAAAGCATCTCTTCAGTCAGTGCTTCCCGGTACATCCCTCCGGATACGCTAGCCAGCAGCTGGAGCAGAGGGGCATCCACGATTGGAGACCAGGTGAGGGCAAGACCACTCACGCGCGTCGTGCTCTGAAGCCGTGCAGCTGCCTGCACAAGCGAGACCGCCTGCGGACAGAGACCTTCATCCGTCACCACGACGATGTTACGTACGAAGCCAGACGGGGTAGCATCGCAGCCAGGCGGGCCAGATCGCGACAGGAGGGCCTGCAGTGCACGTGGTAGGCGCGATGAGCCAGTGTTAGATTGTTGGGGAACACACCGTCCCAACGCTTTGCATGTGTCCAGGGCTTTTTCTGGGGATAGGACTTTGCTGCCATCCGGAAATAGAGACACATCCTTCGGGCCGTCGGAAGGAAAGACAAAGTTCACCAACACGGTGCGCGGCAGCAGCACTAGTGCACCAATAAGAGCCTGTGCGACGGCCGCTGTGGAGATGGTGGTGTGCAGGTCCATAAGGAAGATCAGCTCGGTGTTGCCATCAAAACTTTCCATAGGACGCAGCTGCGGCGTAACACTGATGGCAAGAGCATGACGGTGTTCCTTCACTTCTGCGTCGTCGATGTCGGAGGCGACAAAGAGGCGTAGGGGTTCTTCCGTCTCAAGTACGGCACAGGTGACCCGGTACTCCGTTCCAGATGCGGTCGAAATAAGGGCGCCGTACGTGAGTGAGAACCGTGTATCACCCTCATAGCTGATGTGGCAGTCGAGCTTTTCTGTCTCGTCTCGGAAGAGCGAGACGGCGTCGCGGAGCGGCGTGAGCAACTCGCAATCAATGCGGAGGGATAGACCGCGGTTGAGCTTCTTTTTTTCTCTCGTCTGGAAAAGCATGTTGTACTCTCGACCCGCCTGGTGCGGGCGACATACAGCAGGTATAAGCTCCGCTGGAAGGCAAAAGACAAATCTGTCCGCCTGACGTGCACTAGACAGCGGGACATGGTAGACGGCGCTCGCAACAAGTGAGGTGCCGGTAGTGACCATCCAGGGAACCCGCTGTGATGCCACCGTCCACGCTGTACAATCAAGCTGGGCCTTGCTGTTTAGGGCACTCGCGCCCTCGGTGGTGGGGCGCACCATAGTCTGCACGTAGTGAGTCTGCACCACTTCCTCTTCATAGTCAACAGAGCATTGCATGAGCTGCCACCCCAACGGAAGCGGGTACACAGCGATCACTTCTTGGTTTTTAGGGGTTTCATTGACATACGTGAGACGGAGATGCACTCGTGCCCCGAAGCCCTTAATCTGCACCTGCACCTCACATCCATACAGGGAGAGAGGGGTGTACCTGTCTATCGTCAGAACGCCTCGCTCCTTGCTCGGGAAGGAGCTGAACGCATTGTGTTCGTTCATTTCCCGGTACGTTCCCTGCCCAGATCTCCCTTGTGATCCCGTCACGTGCTGTACTTTTCCTTCCTGCGCCACAGCCTATCCTGACGCTGAGTATTTTAAATCTTCAACCGCAAGGGCCACGTTGTGCGTCCTTCCTAGTTCACTCTTGAGGTGGATTTCCCAAAGTACTCATCATCCGGCAGAAGTAAATACAAAAAAACAAACAAACAAGCACAAATAACGGTGGGGCAGATGAATGGGCGGCGTGACTGAACCAGAGCCCAACAAGTAAACGTGGCGAAGAGGAGCAACGCCACCTGCACCCACTCGAATCCCCAGCCATCGCAGGAACTTCCATAGCCCATGTGTGCCCCTTCTCTTCTTCCCGGAGGTCTTTATATCTCCCGTTACTCCTCAACGAGCCCCATGTGGAGAGTGCCAGATGGAAGCGCAAGGAGTGCCCATAACGCGTCACCACCCCCGTGCCATTTGGGTTTCTTCGCTACCATTCCCTATGCCACACTCAGTTGTATTCTGTCACCAGACCTCCGAGGTTACACACACTCGTACATCGCGACTCACTGCTACCTATACTTCTCACCCCACCTGTGGCTGGATTTAGCCTTTCTCCGTGCCGAGAAAGAACGCATAAACCCAGTCACCCCTCCTGAGACGGAATGAGCATCACCCCAGACCATTAGTACGGAGACTGAGGGAGAAGACAGATAGCTGGGTATCACACTGAGTGCAGGGACGCATGTCGGGTACGATATCTCGTCTTGGACTACCAGCTTTCTGTGCTCACTGACGACCGCCTCACAAAATCCATCCAGTTTCCCTATGAAAGCTGCGAGGAGAGCAACTTGTACACAAATAGAAAGGGTATACCCACGCACCATTCCACTTAATCTCGTACTCTGCTTGGGTCGGACGACCGTCAGAATACGATCGTCGCTCTTTGTCCGCCAGCTACTCTCGAGTAGCGTCCCTCTCCTCCGTGCTTTCCGCTACCCACAGTTGTCCCTCAAGGTCCCTACACCACGCCATATCGATGCGCGATTGGCCTTACTTATGAAACTTCATGCGCCGACGGCGACTTTCTTCATTTTTTTGCGCAATGAGCCACAGTAGGGCGGCAGTGAGCGTGGGGGACATGAAGAAGCTCGCACGGGGGTCCGAGTGGCGGAAGACGTACGCGGTCAGACACGTGCAGACGAGAAAGAAGAGCGTGTTGAGGAAGAACAGCGCATAACTCACCGACACCTGCAGGCGAAGACGCCGAAGAGACTTCTCGTCTTTCTCCGGTACCTCTGCAAAGTGCCTCTGGCGACCCCAGAATTCGCTCTCCACCATGACAACGTAGGCTTGGCTGAGCATGTACGCCGTTGAAAGCGTGACAACGACGTAGAGACCGGTATAGGTGGGGTTCAACCAATCCAGGCCGTTAATGGCATGAGAGAAGTAAACTGGCTGGAAGGCGGTGATCAGCGCGACGAGGCCGAGGGACTGCTTGGGGTAGGTGAGGCGATTGGCATTAATGCGCTCCTCTAGGATTTGCTCATCAGACTTATCCTTGCGGCCCATGTCTCAGACTGTGCTGCGTTTGGTGATCTTTCACTGTGTAATGTGTGGGGGCTGTGAGGCTGGTGAAGGGGGGTGGGGGAGGAGAGGGCGTGGAGGGTAAAGAGTATCGAATGCGCTCGCTTATAAACACCTGCAGACCTACTATAGTCCCATGGGAAGGGAGGCATCATTTCATTTACCGCTCTGTGTGTGATGTGTGATACCGGGAAAGGGCGATGAGGGGAGGTGGATACTCCAAACGGTGTGCCCTTCACAGAATCAACTCTGCCTCTGCCCACAAGAGTGCTCCTTCACTTGCTGAGAACCAGCCCACTCGTGAAAACCGTTGCCGCACAACAGGACGAATGTACTGCGCAACACGGCCGCGGGGCGAGGCACCATCATACCGAGACACAAATACATGCCGTAGAGCGCTGCCGTTTTCTGGATTCACCTTCGACCCTTTACAATGCTTGTGCTTCGCACTCTCCACCTCGATTTCATCAGGAGTAACGAAGAAAGAATGGGTTTGCCCACTGATTGCCCTGACGGTATCGATGGGAAGCAATAGCCACTCTCATCTCACCTTGCCGTCCATCCTACGGGCCGCTGCATTGCTTACACTTCACCAACCCTTCCTGTGCTACCCCGCACGCGAAGCCCCTACGTGTCCTTGCTCGTGTTCTCGAGCAATGCCCGCAACTCCTGCGCATCGTTTTGAAGATCTTCTGCCGAGAGGCCCTGCAAGGCCTTCCATGACATGTTTAGACCCTCCTGTGGGTCTCGCTTGGGTATGACGTGGTAGTGTACGTGTGTTACCTCCTGGTGCGCCATCGGACCATTGTTTTGCAAGATGTTGTACTGAGTTGTGCCTGCCGCACCCGACACAGCGCGACTAACCTTCGACAACAGCTTCATTACATCCGCCGCGGTAGTGTCACTTACTTCGTGCATAAACTGCGCATGATCTTTTGGGATCACCAAAACGTGGCCGCGTGAGAGGGGGGCAATGTCCATGAAGGCCAGTGCATTGGAGTTTTCTGCCACCTTGGTGCACGGGATGGCACCGCGTACGATACGGCAAAACAAGCACTCACTCATGGCTGCTTTTGAACGTGTGTGTAGCTGTTCTTAGTCTGTAAGAAGGAGGAGGGTGTGGGGGGAAGGGGTCCGACCAGGATTACAAAAAGAAAAAAAACCAAATGCCCAAACGACCCATCCATACGAGAAGGTGCTGAAAGCAGCAGTGCTTGGTGGCCATCGCCTCTTGGACTTGCTTACCACGCCACAACTCTTGCTCTCACTGCTGCGGTACGCGGCGTGTCCTTCTTTGAAAAAGAAACACTCCATTACTCCTGTCCGTTGTGCCACGCCAAGTGAAATTTCTTCACCATCACCACAATCTTGTTCCCTCCTAGTTCAATAGCGTACTGCAATCTCTCGTAGTTTCAGAATCCTCCCCCTCCTCCACTCACGCCGTTCACACCCTTTCTTCTGGGGAAGGGGACACTAAAGCACTGCAAAGGGAAGAGCACCCCCAACAACCCCTATAGCTACTCCATCATCACTCGCCAAGCGTACTGTGACGTTGAAAGCGACGTGTGCGAGGCTCTAGGCGGCGTGTCCCCGGAGCGGCGGGGACGCGTGCACCTCTAGCAAACCGCGACCTTCGAGGAGACGGAACCACCCGTGGAACACTGGCCACTTCTGGTTCGTAGCCCTTTGTCGGCACAGAAACTTCATCCACTGAAGGTGACACGGCACTCGCCTCAAAGGCTGTGCCCAGCTCCATTACCACTGCCGCACCGGGGTGCCTTTGCTCAACGGGCGTGCTCCTCCTTCCCGCGACCGCTGTTCCTCCGTCCATACTAAACAACGCCGATGCGACATCGGCTCTGTCCTTCTCCGTTTCTGCCTGCTCTCGCTGTGCGACAGTGTGTTCTCTGCGGGGTGATTTATCGGCCTCCGCGGCGCCGTCATGTGCTTTGCCAAGACGGGCGTGGGAGGAACGCCTATGCCCACCATCCGCGACCGGTAGAGCCGGTGAGGGCACCTGATAGACCCGCTTCCGCTTCGCCAACCGCTCTGCGATGCTCTTAATGGCTTCCCCATCGCCTACATGGAATGCTCTGCTAAATGTGGTCTCCTCCACATGGGTGTGGATGGCTTCAATCATGTACTGGGCATCGTGCAGGGCCGCGCTCACAAGCTGCTCGCGGCGGGCATCACGTTGTTGGACCGTGAGAGGGGCCCCAGATGCTACCGAAAAGTTTGTTCTTGCTTTTCCCGCTGCCGCGTGGGAGGCGGTCAGCACTCGGCACGCCGCGGTGTCTCTCTCGATTAACGCATGACACATGCTTTGCAGGCACGTGCGGGCGGCTTGTAGCTCGGGCAGCGCACCGCCCGCTTGATCGCACACAACGCTCGAGAAGACCGCGTTCACAACTCCAAGCACCACCAGGGCTTCCGCCTCTATGAGCACTAGCCCATGGGCAATAAACTCAGCGCTTCCCTCAGAAGACAGTTCGAAGGCGTTAATGTCAATCGTGATGGCCGTCATGAAGTCGAGGGCCAGATGTGCGACGAGGCGCTGAGTCACACAAGAGCTCAGTGAGGGTTGGTGAAGGAGGTGTAGAGCCTCGCGTGCCTTCGCAATGACTACAATGCAGTCAGCCACGTAGGGCCGGACCGCAGCGGCGACGTGCGCGGAGATGCGCTGCCAGTCGAACAGTGGCAGCATGAATCCAACCTGACGCACCAGCCTACGCATGCGGTGCTGTGGAAGAACCAGAAACATGCCCATCATAGCATCCACCGCCAGCTGACAGTGCTCCCCCACGTGAGACATATAGTGCTCATGGAACCCAGCTACTCTGTCTGCGACGGTTCTCTGCTGCTGTTGCGACGGTAATTCGTAGGCTGCCATCATTTCGAACAAGCAGGGTTGCAGGAGGTGTTCCGACAGGAGCGGGACGACGGTGGTGGGCACACACAGAGCGTCGGCGATGCTCTCAACAATAGCTGCCTCTCGAGCCTCCTCGTCTTCGCCCACCGCTTCCCCACACACCGATTGAGATTTGAGATGCAGCATGTCGACAAAGGCGAGCACGATGTGAAGGACAAGGCCCTGAACAAGGTCCTCGTGTTCAGTGAGATGATTCACCACAAGAGTTCTATTATCCTCGGCAATGCGCTGTGCGACTGCGTCAACGCGTACAGGGGGAATGCCCTCAGCAGCCGTCCTTAGGGTATTGCCGTCGCTCGAGACTTGGGCTGGGTCTGTCTGAGACCGCCGCAGCACCCGGTGCAGCCTTCCACGCCCGTGTGTGATGGGCCTCGCCTGCACCCCTGCTGCTGATGGCCTCGCCTTTTCCTCCGAGGTGGTTGCAAATAAGTCAGCACTGCTGTGTACCTCGTCACTACGACGGAGTGGCTCCACAGCACGATCAACAACAACTGCGAGAAGATTCAGCAACTTGTTCGGTAGGCAGGTGGACACGTACTCGCGGCTGAGTCGTGCCCGAAGCCTCGCTTCCCCTGTGGTACGCTGCAGTAGAGGCAGCACGGTGATGTACGCCTTGCTTAGCATACCAAGGCCATAGATGTAGCAGCGGAAACTGTCCGAGCGCAGCTTTTCCAGGTCATCCAGCAGCTGCATCACCTCGGATGCCTGCTGATCAGAGCCTACGGTTGACGCTGAACACCCTTCACCAATCGCTATCTTAATGCGGCGCACCGCTTCGCCCACTTGCTGCATCATACGACACCATTGGCCGATCACGACTTCTACAAGAACTGCTGCATGCAGCTCAATGCTCTCCTCGGCCTCATCGGCTGTGCGGAGCTCAGCGATGGTGTGTCGCTCCATGGCTCCGAGAAAGGCGCTCGTTACGCTGCGATTGACATATGCTCGAAAGAGGGACGCCAGGACGTCGGTGGTAGAGCGCACCATACCACGGACAGCACGCATGGACAGAAGCCGCAGACTCACCTGGCTGGTAAGGCCTGGGCCATGCCCTGCCTTTAGCGCCGCCGAGTCCGGCCCGCACCCCGACTCTGCGACACCAATGTCAGGCATGACCGGTAAGAAATGCACGTCGGGTAGGTTGCCCTCAGAGCCATTCACAGGGCGAGGATGGTGAGTCGTGATGGCACCATCTGCATTACTACTCGACGTGGCGCCGACCACCCCGCCGGTTGGCTGCATGGCAGGTCCGTGGAGCATCTGAAATAATGGGGAAGTGCGCGGTGGTTGGAAGTCGAACGTTCCGCTGTGAATGGCACTCGCAACACCACCCCAGTAGGACGTCACGACGTGCTCTAGGTTGGTCATACAGGCCCCAGCAAGTCTCGAGGCAAACGTGCTGAGGTGGGCTGCATGGGCCATGACTGCTTCCTCTGTCTCCACCTGATCACCTAGTTGCTGAATAATCATGTCGGTGTGCTGCACCATCTGCTCACAGCTGCTTTCAAGAATACTGGCCAGGTCCACACCGCCAATAGAGAAGGTTGTAAAGGCGGCAAAGCGATGACCGGGGTCACACAGCGCCTGAAGGAGCTCCTCCGTCGACTGAGTCGCGGAAACCCCGTGATGACCCTCGTTCACAGAAAAAGTAGATGGAATACCAGTGGGGGACGCATCGCTGCCTCGGTGACACGCCTCACGGCCAGAGGATGGTGCACGACGCCATACCGCCTCCTCCATGCTGTGCACCGGTAGCGGCGGGGCGCCTCTCTCGTGGCCTTCGTAGGTCGCTGAAGACAAGGCGTCTACTGGGTTGCCGAGCCGTCTCTCATTCTTCGCCTTCCAGTCCGTCGCTTCATGCAACAGGCTCTCCGCGCTGTGCAACATCAGACGCATGTGCTGCTGGCGGGTGATATCGACAAAGTACTGCACGGGATGGCATCGACCACTGCCGCCATGCCGATCAGACTCGTCCGAGCCAGTTGCACCGCGGTCGATACTGTCACTTGGATGGCCCAGAGCTGACGAATGTAGATCCTCGCCCGCACTGCGCGTCGTTTCTCTTCTCGACTGGGCCGAAACCTCTAGCGGCGGTGACCTGGCCTCATGCATGGGCTGCATAGAGTCCCACCACCGTTGCTTGTCTTCGTCCCGCTTGACCACAAGCTCATCCTGCAGCCCTGCCAGCATGGTGCCACTGCGGTCTCGTAGCCCCTGTTGTAGCACATAACAGAAATGACGTAGCTTCACGGTCGCGATGGAGACGTCCATCATCATCGAAAGCGTATCTTCAATCACGACCGTGTCGGCGGCATTGACGTATACAAGCGCCGCGGCAAGTTGTTCTGTCACATAAAGACCCGCTCGCAGAAGCGCAGCGGCGTGGTGAAAGGTAAAGCGCCTACGATGAGCGTCGTCGCTGTCGTCGTCCCCATCGCTGTCAACGACCCTCGGACTGCCAGCCGTGGGCGAACCACTGGGAGACCTACTGGGGCCATCGTCAACGTGTCTGTCCTCCTTTGGACTCCCACTTGCAGTTTCCTTCTCCGCCCCCAGTGCCGTGCCAGTCAAGAGATCGTACGTCTCTTCTAGATAAAGTATCGCCCGCCGCAGGTGCAAAACTGCTGTTTCCAGGTTAGCTTGCGTCTGTACACGATGACGGCGAGCTTCCTCACCTTTGGGCCGCACAAGAGGCGTTCCGTACCACCACAGTATCTCCTCGTCATGCTCCAACCTGTACAGCTTCTCCTCCCCGACATCATATCCGTCCGCTAGCTTCTCCAACGCACCGCGCGGGCGGCGTGCCAGCTTCTTGGTCTGCTGCACACCGCTCCCAGTGTCAGTGTCGTCAGACCCCACATCACTACCGTTGCTGTCGTTGTTGGCCGTCTCCATTTCTCCTCCTTCACTCGCTTTGTAGACGGACTCCGCTAAGACACTCCGGCGTGTAGCGACGTGCACCCCGCAACATGAGTACATCATCCCGGGCACACTCAGTATGGTGAAGTACTTCTCCAACGCTTCCTTGCATGTACGTAGACGCTGACTTTCGTCGTAGGTGGACATGATTGGCTGAACCAGCTCTCGGCAGTTCTGCAGCACGTGCTCAAACGATTGCGCGATGCCTTCAAGTGCTACGCCGGAGAACAGCGGCTGATCCACTTCAAAGATATTATCCATCGCCCCCTTGGCATCCACAAAAGTACCGAGATGGTCGCGGATGAGCTGCTTCAGGGCCTCTCCCGTTTTGGCTTCCTCAGTGCGTACCTCCTGAATGATATGGCCTTGAAAGGCCTGGTGCGATACATCGGCAAGAACGCGATGGATGAAAAGCTTCGGGTCAAATATGCGGCTTGTCGGGTCCAACGGCGTCTGCCTGGTCAGCTCAGGGCCTACATCTAGGAAACCGCGCGACCCATCGGTCGGCATCTCAATCAGACAGCGCAGTGGTTGAGGGCCAGCACGAGTGACTGCAGAGGTTACGTTTCATCCACCAGCCTCCTCTTCCTCCGTACCTAATCAGAAATACCGCAACGGAGACAGCGTCAAAGAAAAAGGTCCGCCGGCCTGCTTACCTACCGATGCCAGTGCTAAACTGAAGAGGGGAGGCGGAGCACAGCACAGGCGCGACCTGGAAGAAACTGCTCTGTCGACCGTGTGAAGGCTTGCCACGGGCCTGCTCAATCACAGCGACAGGTGTTGGGGTTTTATAAACAAATTGAAAACAGACGCCAACGGTGTGGCAAGGCAGTGGGAGCAGCGACAATAGATAGACCATTCGCCGTAATCAGCACCTCAGGCCAAGCACGCAGGAAAAAAAAAGAAAGCACATCTGGGCGTGCATGTCCTCCCTCCCCCACCCGAGCATTGAGTGCTTCTGCTCCAACTCATTACACTCCTTTCCATTCACTGCGTTCACTTGCGCGCGGACCTCACCGCTGCAGCCCGCCCCCCTCAAGAAAAAAATCATCGTGCCAAGTCGATCCCCGCTAAAGACAGAAACATATTGGTATTGCCCCTGCACCTGAAGCGAATTACCTCCTCCACAACCATGACAGAAGCGCGATCCTTTGGCAAAAGCAACCACTTAGGGTCCATCAGAAAGGGCAATACGGGTTGCGCCGAATCGCCAGGTGAGGGAGAAGACCACGGCGAGAACGGTGGCGTCTCCTGGGCCTTTCCTGCCCACACCTCTGGCACAAGCCCTACGCGGTTCCCTCCTCCGGGCCAAAGGATACAAACCCTTTTGATGTGATGAGGCGTGCCAGTGAGGAGTTCTTCCAACACGCGTCTATGCCCGTCGCCAGCCGCAGGTCCGGTGCTACCAGCTTCGCCTGAATCAGGTTCAACATGCGATGACGATAGTAGCGCTGATAACGCTTTTCGTAGTCGCCAGCAAGGCCTCTGCTCACAGCCTTCGTGTATCCCAGAATATCAGAGTTCGCCTGCTGATGCGCGCCCCACCCGCTTGCTTCGATAAAGAGATAAAGGCAAAGGACATGGTCGATGGCGTCCAACACACTATCGATGTAGTTTGCCTCAAAAGCCAGACGGAGACATATGTTCAAGTATTTACCGCTGGCCGACGTCTGTTCTTGCCGTGTGGCGTTCTCTATCGTCTCCTGCGCACAATGGTAGCTGTCGCCGAGCTGCGTGAAACCTCCTGATTCCTTCAAGGTGCGCTCGTAGCCACAGATTGCCTCCCCCACCTTGGCCTGCTCCTCGTTCTTGGCGTTGAAGGCAGCAAGGTACGCTTCATAGGCGCGTGCCATGTCTTTCACAGCCTGCTGACGTTGCTGCAGCTGTTCCATTCGAGTAATCCAGTGAGCAGCATCTGAGTTGCTTTTCAGATGGGTGCAGGAGGACCAGTCTGTAGGGGTGGCTAACACCTGCGCTTCCATTACCGAAGGTTGCGCCACCGGCGTGTTGTCGCCCCAGCTAAAAAGCCCGGCAACCGTACGGACGAGACTTGTGGATTTCTGAGCGATAAGGTTGGCAGTATCCTCAGTCACGCTGCGGTGCCGCTGGCTGTATTGTCGTACAGCCTTGCTTGCCGAGCGATACGCACGTAGCGCCGCACGCATGGTGAGCAGCGAGCCTGCTTCAAAGCTATCTCGCGGTTCGAGGAAGAAGGGTGGGATCCACTCTGAGAAGAAGGCGATCTCGGGCATCGCAGCGATCTCCTTCAGGAAAAACTGGAGGTTGTGCCTCTGCGTCGTGACAGCATCACCAGCATTGAGGTACGTCTCCACGTCGTGCACACTGTCCTTCTCTGGCAGAGGGGGTATGATAATGTTGGGAAATTGGTACGCCAATAAAGCGCGCAGGTCAACCACCTCGCTGTACCTACGCTCAACCATGGCGCAGCTGCCGCGTGTCCAGGTGTTCCGTCGCACACCACTCGGTACGTTGCGAAAATAGAATGCGTTGTTCGGGACATCCGGAAGAACATACGCGGCGTCGTTCACGGCGAGCACCTCGGAGTGAATAGGAAAGTACGTAATCGGTCGAAGCATCTCCCTTCCGCGGAAGGGCGTCTCAACACGAAACTTAGCCAGCACGGCGCGTCCGTTTTGCGCAGTCGATGGTGCTCCAGTGGCGGGCGACGTGGATGCGGCTGAAGTCTCTTGCAGGTTCACATTACTTGACTCTGCAAACGGACTTGCATCTGAAGCGAGCATAACGCCTTCTCCCTCGACCGGTCGCGGCGCTACAGATAAAAAGACCTGGTGCCACAGCCGCCAAAAGCGTAAACAGTTTGCGTATGTGTGTATGAGGTCGATTGAGAACTACTCCACCACACCCACTCGCAGACAAGGAAAGCATATGGAAAGCGGTGAATGGAAGTTGGGAGGACCATCCGCATAGAAGGCCGTACATTATGCAAGTGAACACCCCCGTTCACCCCGTTTCTCGCACATCTGCACCGCCTCCAAGGTGAGATAATCAGCACATGGTGCCGTTACTTTCATGGTCGTCAGGCTGCCAAACACCCGCCGGCAAACCAACACCTGCAACTACGAGTGGCCATCGCAAGTACTTTACATGGTAACCACCAACTACCCCAACTCACTACCGCGCCCACGCCCCATGCACTCGTCCATGCCACCACTGCCCAACAATCGCACAATGGTGCCCCACTCAGGGTCTGGGGGCACATTCCCCCACGGCACTACATCTCGTCAGAGCCACAACGGCTATCGTGCTTTCATTGCTGGGTAGTGCGAGATGGCCTTCTGCAGAGCCTGCACAGAGGGCTGCTTTGAGCGAATACGCTTCGCGAGCGACTCATGGCGCTCCGTCAGGTCCACAACGCGACGACGTGTGTCATTGATCAGCCCTTTTCGTGCCTCATAGTCCACTAGCAGATCCTCAGAGCCGACGAGGGGCATCTTCTCGCGCATACGGAGGTTCGCCCTCGTAAACCCATCGCGCCGTCGCTTGATCTGGGTGAGCTTATCGCGCACGATGTTCAGCTCATC
Organism: Blechomonas ayalai; assembly: GCA_020509355.1. Taxonomy (NCBI): domain Eukaryota; phylum Euglenozoa; class Kinetoplastea; order Trypanosomatida; family Trypanosomatidae; genus Blechomonas; species Blechomonas ayalai. The sequence continues at coordinate 49,564 of JAIZPF010000014.1, read as the reverse complement.
TTCCGTGGAGGCGACCTGCCGCCGAAGCTGAGAGTTCTCCTCCTTCATAAACTCAAGCTTCTCCTTCACATGGGTGAGGACATGAATAGTTGTGTTTACCTTTCTCCGCAGCTTCACCAGGTCCTCGTTCCGCTCTTCCATTTTTTCGTTAAAGTTTGTATTTTCGATTTTGAGTTGCTCAAAGTCAATCAGAAACATGCTGGCATTGTGCTTATCGCGGTCCTTCGCACTCTGCCGTAGCTTCTTTACGACATTGGTCAGCTGTATGTACCGTACCCGGGCGTTGTGGATCAAATGACGTTGCTTCTCTTCCGTCTCCACAAACTTGGCAATGTCCTCCGTGGACATCGTGTGGCTCGAGCGCATGAAGGTGGCGTTCTCCGCCACTTCCTTGATGTACTGTTGAAAATTCCATTCCTGTGCAAGCGCGTCATCCAGAGTTCCCTGATGAATGGCTCGCTGGTGCTCTACCTCCCTTTCCGCTGCTTTGCGTTTATCCTCGATGCGTTTGCGCTCCTCAATGAGCTGCTGGACCGCAGCCCAGTATTGCTGAGCGCTCTCTGGCGTCGTCAGCCGCGCGTTGTCTTCCTCCCCTTTGCGTTGCCGCTGATCGGCAAAGTGTTTGGCCAGTATGCGCTGATACGCCAAGTTCTGCTCGAGCAGGCCATCACGTTCCCATAGAAGCTGGCGGTACTCCTCTACAAGCATCTCCCGTCTCTCTTCGGCTGAGGGTGGAGCCTCATCGGGGTTCACTGCGCCGCCATCAATCCCGCTCGCAGCCACCACCGTTGGACGCTGTAGACCGCGTGAAGCCTTAATATCCTCCAGTAGCTGCCGTTGATAGCTGCGCCAGCGGCTCTGGATGAGCAGTGCTGCCTCGTTCTGAAGGGCTTCCTCTCGGCGCCGCTTCTCTTCCTCCTCGTACATGCGTTACGTCACCGAGAGGAAAGGCTGGCGAATCAATATGTGTGAGTTGCCAGGGCAAGATTGCTCACACCGCTGCTTTTTGTTCAATGGCGCGCGCTGATGTTCTCGGGAGCAAAACGAAAGGAGCGTGAGCAAGAAAGTGATGGGGGGAGAAGTGGCTCAGTGGGACAAGGTGCAGTTACTGATGAATGATACACATGAGGTACCTCACAGACGCGATAGGGGCCATCCAGGAAAGCTCTCCTCCCTCCCCTGGTGGGCGTACATCATCACACCTTCCATCCTCATATGGGGTCAATCGGGTAGAATTTCCGCATGAACAGTACGCACACCACACCCACAGTAAGGTGGGTATGGACGTGACAAGAAAAGCTGTGATCGATGATATCCCTTCATCGTCATCATTGAGCAAAAAGAAAAAAGAAATACTTGTGCAGTGGCACGAAACGCTGGTGGATCATCCGAATACGCCCACGCACACCGAAGTGTCATCCTCTCCTCGGGGGTTGCGCAGCTTGAACTATCTTCAATCGTCTGCACGCATCCTTGCGAACAAAGTGGAAGAATAAGGGTGAACCGGGAACCATAAGTTGACATGTAATGCCACAAGTGCGGCTCGACCTATTCCCCCCCCCCTCTACCTTCCGCTCCGCAGACAGTTAGGGCCACCTGTGTCATGCAGAAGCAACGGCTTCCTCCGCTGCGCTTTCCGCTTGACCGTTTGCTGGTGCGGGATGAGGAAGCCCTGCCTCGTTGCAGATTGCTTCAACGGTCCTCTGAAGTGCCGCTTCGTCACCTTCTGGATGGTACACCTGCACCTGCTCCTGCTCGCGTGCCACGGTGATCAGCACACCCCATGCCGCCTGTATGGCCTGTATGGTGGCACCCTGGGCCCCGATAAGCTGTCTTACCCTGTTCGCTGGGAAAGATGTGATAATTCGCACGTTCGCCTCCATGTTCTTCAGCAAACCCACAAGTTCCTTCACCGCCATCTGCAGCACTTCCTCATGGAGCGAACTTACCGTGAGAGTGCTTGTGGTGGAATCAAGCTCAATACGGAGAAGACGTGAGTAGTTCCGAGACACGATGTCCAGCACGTTTGCATTATCTGTACCACCGTGGGTAGTGCGGATGAGAGCGTGGCCAAGCACCTTCATGTATTGCAGCCGCTCCACATGCAGGGGGTGGCGAAGTAGCTGCTTCAAGAGAGCCACACCGCGATTCACTTGGCCATCCTTTCCGCGGAGTAGGACGACCTTTTCCGCTCGCAAGAGCCGCACCGCCGCACATCCAGTTACAGACTGAATGGCTGCAAGGGCGGATACCGCGTGGGGACACGACAAAGGAGCCGCAGGTGAGTCACTCTGCCCATCGCATACATCACTGTCCTCCACAACTTCGACCATTTCCGCCGTCACGAAGTCCATCATATACTGATCAACAGGCACGCGCACCTCCACGCGGTGTAGGGCCGTGATGCGCTGGCGTGCTTGCTCAACCTCTTCGGGCGTGCCTGTGACAGTGATTCCGTCACCCTCACACCGCACCTTGGCCCCCGTATCCCCCTCGATCTCCCGCACAGTGCGACCGCCTGCACCAATGGCAGTGCGCATAAACTGCTCGTCGCAGCGCATCCGCCACAACCCGACTTGAGAGGAGTGGAACAGCGCGTGATATAATCGCAGTGCCTCTGCTACGCTATCTCTAGTCCCTGCCGCGAGAATTTCGCACCGCCCCCTGTCGACGCGTAGTACACGTACCCCAGACTTTTGCTTCACATCCCGCACAGTGGTACCGCCCTTTCCAAGAGCAATATCGATGTACTGCGGATCGAAGCGCATCACCTCTCTGTGTTGCTGATGCATTTCGTTTGTAAGAAGTTCCTCTGCGCACTGCACTGCCTCGCGTGACCCTACTATCTCGACAGTGTCTTTCCGAATGGCCAGTCGTGCACCACTCGCCTGCTCCATCGCCATGATGTTACTGCCCTGAATACCTATGAGATGCCTTCTTAACTCCTCCTGGAAGGGAATGACGTGCTTGACGGGTGCAGCGGCAAGTACCGCCTGAATGGCCGTGAGGCACGCGGCCCTGTCCCTTGGTGCTCCTATAAGGAATCCGCTCCCCGCTTCACATGCGTCCACCAGAAGCGCGACACCATAGTCCAGCTGCAACTGCCGAAGAGTGGCGCCACCACGCCCGACAAGCGCCATCTTCAGCTCTGCTGGGTAGACAAAGTGCTCAAAGAAAGACGCGGAGGTGTGCAGCTTCTCCAAACGCTCACCCACATCATGTAGCTCCTGTCGCAAGGTGTCCTGTTGCTGTCGTACTGCTTCCATCTCTGATTTCTCCGGCTGCATTTCCTGTCGCTTCGCCCTCACCGTGGCTAGTTTGTTGTCAATATTTGCTATCCGCTCGCGAATTAAAGTGTACTGGGCGTTGCGTTGGGCTGCCGATTCTTCTTTGTCCATCTGTTCCACGCGAGCACGGAGCGCCAGCAGTTCTGCTTCTTTTCTATCCCGTTCCTCCGCCTTTGCTGCCAAGGTTGCTGTGCCGCAGCCGGTGAGTTGTGCCTGCGCTGCAAGCTTTCCAGTGACGCTACTTCCCTTAGGCCGCCGATCAACCTCGTGAAGTCGCCTCTCCAGCTCCTGCACTTCTCGGCTGAGAGTCTTTAATTCCGCCGCGGCAAGTGACACCGAGTTGCGTAGGTGGGTCAGCTCCCTCTGCTTAACCTGCAGCCCTTGCAGTTGGAGGTGCATCAAATCTTTTTCTCCGCTTAGTTCAGCGATCTCTGAGTTGAGAGAGGCTATCGAAGTACTCGCTTGCTGACGCGTGCGTCGGAGAGCGTTTTCTTGCTGCGTGCGGAGCTGCCACACCTGGTCGCGCAGCACGTCTCGTCGCTGTCGCAGGTGCTCCTGCTCCTGGAGTCGGCTAATCGTGTGCTCGTCCTCAATAACATAAATCAGTGCGGATGCAGGAAAATGGGAGGGCAGTGCAGGGCATTTTTGCCCATCCACGCCGCCCCCGTTCGCTATGTCCGTCACCATCGAGAGATGCAGTGACGGCGGGACGAGGAAAAAAAAATATGTTTCAGCGGGCACACGCGCCGTCAGCACGTGAATGAGCGGGATACAACCTTGCGCTGCTCCCCTCTGCCTTCGCTGAGTCTGTCTGTATGCAGCCCTACGTGCTCTCTCCGTGGAGTCCTACCTAGTATATGCATTGCAGACACGAATTGGAGGAATGACAGTAGACACGCCTTCTTCGTCACAGGCCATCCCACACTCAACAATATCGTCAAGCTCGTACCGCGACAGCGCTAACATGCGCATCAAAAGGTAAGCTCGTTATCTGTACCACCCACCTGCCCCGAGATGTGATCCCCGGCTTGTCTTCTCAGCCTCGTTTCCCCGCATATAGGAATGAGTATCACCCCCCCCCCTGTAGCCATCACATACTCGTTGTGCTGTCCGACACGGACAATGGCAGACTATCAGAAGCTGGAGTGTGGGCATCACGGGAGCTGACCACGACCTCCGCACCAAGCTGTTGGGGGGGCACGCCCTGCTCTGTGGATACAGTTGCACACTGTTCTGGTGGCTGCAGTGCAGACTCAGCAGCCGATGATAAGGGGGCTGGATGAACAGGCTGTTCTTCAACTTCCCGCGGAGCTGCTGCCTGTGTAATGTTACTTGGAGTAGAAGTGCACATGGTGGACACCCCAGCAATCCGCTCAGCCTCACGCCGCCGTTTCGTTTCCTGCGCTATTTTCTTTTCCAACCGTTCAAGTCGCTCAAGCGAATAGGACTTGATGGGTAGCAGCTTAGGCTGGCACAACACAGGCTGTAGTTCTTTGCATCCCGCAAAGACAAGCCCTTTCTCAGGAAGGATTTCAGCTGGGCCGGTCGCACTGTCCATGAAAAGAAATGTGGACCAAAACCTTCGGCACCTCAAACTACTCTACCTGCCACTGGTGTTGGGATAGTGCGTGCGTAGCCGAAAAGATACGCCTAAGAGGGTGTGCGGATGAGTCTACTGTGTCAATGTACTTGACCCAAACACTCAATCTTCTTTTCGGGCCACGGAAAGCGAGCTGTGACAGAGACCCTTCATTGTTGGCAAGGTGGGTGGACATTAACACCAGCCACAGGGAGGAATAAAGCACAATTTCTCCAATGACATCTTCATGAAGGCATGGGTGGATTAGGAAAGCATTCCTCTGCCCCCCCCCGCGGTGCTTCAATGATCAGGTGCTCATTAGACTTACATGCCCAACGATGGACGGCAGCTCCTTTTAGTTATGTCCACTCTAACCCCTGCATCCCTCTCACATTACTGCCACTCCCCTGCACTTGAACTGCTACTGAGGAAGAAATGCAGCTCACTCCAACCGATATTTATCACTATATATACTTGTACGTGGTATAGATGGCTTATCTCATCTGACGTCCTTTTGCATGAGCCTACACCTCTTGATGCATGGTGAGAGTTAAAATAGAGAAATTTCCCCATCCATGCCTTCAGCCTCTTCCTCCTCCACCTCCACCTTCGGACGTGGCCCATTCATCTCAAGTTCCTCGCCAGCCAGCACATGGCTCAGCTGGGCCTCGAAATTGGAGTGCGAGACCGTGTGCGTCTGAAGAAACTGCTGGCGCCAGACGATATTGCCATCCTTGATGATGAAGCCCATGGGGCAGGACATCACAGACAGATTTGCCACATTGGCGTACTCCTTGCCCACCGCCTTCTTGTCATCATACACAACGTGCGGAGGGTCCAGGCGCAGCGGCTTCTTAGTGTTCTCATCGACAATTTCCTTACCGAGATACTTCTCCGTCTTGGCCCGATCGGCGTCGTTGCTGATAGCAATGAACTCCACCTTTCCACTGAGCTTCTCCGATAGTTGCGTGAACTCCTCGTTGCAGACATCGGCGCCACGGTAGAATGTATTAAAGAAGTACAAGGCGTACACCTTATCCTTGCTGATGGAGACCTTCTCGCCCTTGATGGGGTCGAGGGTATCAATGGCAGGGGCCGCCTTACCGAGGCAGGCATCGTCGCAGTACGTCTTGACATCGATCACGTCCGTCATGGCTGGGTGCGAAAGGGGAGAAAGAAGGGATGTAAATACCTCGGTTGAGTAGACTTCTCTGTGGTGTACACACCATGGAAGAGGGAGAGAGAGACAGCAAGACAGACGGTGCGAATGTACCATTACGAAACCAGAAAAGAAGCTCCGCACGAGTAAGCGGGGCTGACGCCCTTTTACGGCTGTCGCTCCGTCACATAAGCCAACTTTCATACGTAACTTCGCGGATCTCAGACAGCACCGCACTAGGATACCACCATTGAGAAAAGTGTAGTAAAGCAAAGCAGTGAGTGTGTACAGTTGACACGCAACTCCCCAGAGAAGTGTAAGAAATAATCGCTCCACACGGGTGGAGAAGAAGAAAAGGTGGCACAGTCATGAGATGAATCGGCCACGCGATGACGTTTGTGTAGGGCACATCCACGAACCTCTGTGGTCTGAAGTCACATGACGCCAGGGATCAGCCGAATAACAAGAAAAAAAAAAGTAAAGAAGGACAACCACAGCGGGCATTGCCCTAACCCTCTCTCCTCGTTCTCAGTTGGAGAGCCAATAAGAAGAATAGACGGACCGATATTGAAAACTCCCCTCCCCAATGTGCAAGCGCAGCTCTCGCCGATGGCGTATCTGACGAAATAAAGAAATAAACTATCTATGGTGCACTGGGCAAGACACGTAACTGAAATTCCACCGCCGGGGAGATAAGGCGCGCCCCCCCCCCGCTCGGCAGCGCAAACAGGGAGGGGCGTATCAGCGGTTATAGAGAGGGAGTGGTGAATCTGGACGATTCATGCATCTTAGGCACTGCAGTAGTAAGGTGCTCTGGCCAAAGAGGGAGTCCACGGCAGTAATGCTCCACACCTGCCGCACCAAGTAGCCAGTGATCGAGGGGTACCCAAGCTGGTTGGAAGAGCAGGGTGCAACGTATGGTACAGACGCAGTGGTTGCAGCAGCCAAGCGGCTCTGGAGCGCGTGTACGGCGCGCTGCTGACCTCTTCCACACTCATAGTTAATTAGATTGAGGGTCGCCATGACACACTGAGGCACTTCTGGGGGTCGACCCAAAATGCATCGCCAGTCCTCAAAGAGGGAGATCGCAGCGTTCATCAATCGGCAGCGCTGTGGGCTGTTGTGCGAAAGCCACGCGTTGATCTCTACCGCGCTCAGTCCGCCCAACAACAGTGATGGTGCAAGGACAAGGGCCATATGACTGCCTTCACGCTGAAGATGCTGTTCCGCCGCTACGACCCTCTCTGCAGTTACTCGTGCCTGGTGTTGCAGAAGTCGACGGCATTGAGGCCAGGAGTCGCACTGGCCCTCTACCACCACCGCCATCAAGCTTGTGTGACGTAGCGCCCGAAGCTGCATTACACCCAGGAGCACGTCCAGACAGACGCGCACCCCGCCAGCTGCACCGTCACCATGGGGGATAAATGCATCTGCTCTTCCCTTGATGTGCTGAATGGCGTCCAGGAGTGTCATGGCGTCCATCCAGGCTTGCCGTAGAAGCGTCATACTGAACTGAGATGAGGGACCGGGGACAGGAGGGTGAGCGGTGTGACGGCCAGCGAGCTTCAACAGCAACTCGCAGCGAAGATCGAGGAGGCTGAGTGCCCAAGGCCCCTTCGCCCGTGGATGTGGTTGCGCTGCGCTTGACTTTCGTCGGCCGTCCAGTGCATCAGCTGCCTGCTTGACGACATCTTCCAGCGGCAGATGGCGAGTGCTGGCCACAAACTCGCGTCGCTGTGCTGCCCACCAGCTGAGTTGCCGCAGCAGCGTCTCGGTCGTCCAGAGGGAGGTGAGCCGATGTGGGACGGGCGGGGGGCGTATTGTGACTGGACGTGGCTCAGTACCTTGTATGTACATGACGTCGGCTGCACGTGCAAGGGCAGCATCGAGACTGCGGGAGGGGTTGGGTGTGCACAACATTGTCTCAGATGGATGCTGCTGGGCTGATGGAAGCCTAACCGCCCGTATCTTATGTGGGGGGCTTGGGGTTCGCACAGCAGGAGTGCCGCTGCTTCCACGGCGGTGTGGCGTCCTAGCCACCCCAGGGGGGCCTTCGCGGAGGCACACATACAAGACTGACTCGCTGTAGTGCTTGAACAGTACCTCCACGTCTGTAGACAGAAACAGCTGTCGCTCCAGGGCAGTGCCCAAAGAAGGGGTGATATAGTTCCAGCAAGGCTCAATGTCACTGGGTAGACGGCAGTGGTTGATTACCCGAATGTCCCACTCGACAAGCGACACAGCCAGCTGGTGCGCATTACAGCGTAGAAACTCACTGGCCACCGCCCCCCATGTGACGACCGCTACGGGAGGGGCGCAATGCGTTCCAGCAGGCGGTGCTCGCGCAACAAAGAAGTAGAAAATGTCTCGTGGGAGGGGGCGGCGATGAAGACGAAGGACCACACAGGGCTCAGAAGGTGCCTCTGTCGTGCCAGAGCACGAGGAAAGGACAACGGGTGCCATAGTCGAAACATCATAATGCATCTCGTGTCGGCAACCGTAAAGGTAAATTCGCTGGACACCGAACGGGGTCTTCGGCTCATGGGGGGTACCGCACTGAACGGCAGGGTGTGTGCCTTCTGCTGGCCGTCGTTCCGTCGCCAGCGATTCGTCGTTACCCAGCCCGCAATGTGTCTGATCTTCCATCGCATGCAACTCCCGATCCAAGTTAACCCTTCCGGTGGTGCTGTCTGCGTACGAGAAGGTTCGCTCTGTTACTGTCATGGGAGCGTACGCGTCATCCACGGAATGCGGCTTTGATCCCAGCGCACTGGAAATCGCAAGAGGAAGGATGCGAGGCATTGCACAAGGAGAGGGGGTAGCTGTGAGAAGTAATACCTCGCTGATGCACGAATTGGGGTTTCTTCCGTGCGCGTTTAACCTGCACGTGCTACACCTCTGTCACCTCCACGCTTGCTCTGGGTAAGGCACGAGCGGGAATAACGTCCGTCCCTCGAATCTCTTCCTCACCCACCTGCAGCTTGTAGTGACCCTTGGACTGGCTCTCGGCGGTTTTCGACTCAGTTCCACTGGTACTCCACTCGGAAGTTCACTATGAGGTCAGGGGGTGCCCAGAGGGGGCGGGGGGAAAGAGAGATGGAGTATGTATTTGTTGTTCTGTGGGTGAAGTGGATTAAGGACCTTTGCTTGATATCCAAGGCTGATATGCGCATCCGTGCAACGGGGAGGAGAGGTTGGAAGGATACACGATACACGAGCAGATTGGTTTACCGCTCTCTATCGCTCCGACCGTTTGCCACAGCGCACCCTTCTTCAGCCTTGTTGAAGGAGAAGTACGGTGCCGTTATCATTCTTTGCTGCTTCACCCGTATGGACTTCCTCTTCCTTGGGAAAGTACACTGATGCACAACACACCGAATGCTCAACAGAAGGCCTGGGCACATAAATGCTACGCATCAATCAACCCTCCAATACCACTGCATGCTTTAACAAGTAATCTAGCAGCAGCTGAGGGAATACAAAGCGAAAGACTGATAACGGCATGGATGTCACCGTTTTGCGTGGCATGCACTGACCTTCCAGCGCCTCTCCATCGTCTCTATCAACCATCACCCACTCCGTCACTGAGTAGCGCACTACCATCTGCTCGCGTTTCTCGCGGAGGAGCTCCTGCACCGTTTGGAGCAGCCATGGGCGCTCCGCAACGCACTGCCGTCGCAGTCGCTCAGTTTCCTCCTCCCCTATCCACGGGACCATCGAGACCGGTTTGGTATAAGGTTCCCCGCTGCAGGTAACCTCAGGTGGCGCGAGACCAATGACCTCTACATCACCTGCAACGGTCAATTCACGTAGCCTCGCTTCGGCGCTGTTCTCCACAGAGAAGAAGCCTTCTACAGGTGTGCACGACATGCACGACACACAGCTGTGCGTGAGATTCACACCAAACTTATCTCGCCAGGCCCCCTCGCACTGTAAAGCAGGGGTGATAAGATCTTCCACTTTGCTCTCGACAGAAGTCACGCGGCGCCGCTTGCTGCGGTTAAGTTCTTCCGCAGTTTGTTCCATCAGGATCACCTCCCCCAGGAGAAGTAGTAGCGCGTGATCATGCCCCATGGAGCAGCTGGTCGTCGCGGCGGATGCGATGGTGGGATCGCTGCGCCGCAGTAAGATCCCTGAGAGGACTTCCAGTTTATTCCTCTCTCCACCTGACGGGGTCAGTGACCGCCCGCGCTTCCTTACGGTCGTAGTATCCTCAGTACGATTGATGGAGCTGGGATCCTCCTCTGGGGCGTTGGCCCTTAGCCAGCGTCGTGAGCTCCAGCGCTCAATGGAGGCGTCGGTAGCCTTCGTTTCCTCCTGGTCGATTTGCTGCACGGCCTCCGCGCAGTACATCGTCAAGCTGCTGCGTGCTTCCCACGACTCAGTGCCGATGGGGAAGCCTGCCCACTGTACGAGGTACTGAATGCTCCCATCTTCATCACGGATGCGTCTACGTGTGAGGCGCTCTATAGCGTAGTACTCCATCACCGTCACAGAGCACTTACCTCCCCGGTTGCACGGGAGCCTAAATCAATACCACCCACCAACCTCTCAGAATTTCCTTACAATAACAATTCACACCGAAACGTAAAGAAGGGATAGATTCTGAGCAGCGGTTTGTGGGATGGGTGTGGCAGCCACACCTTTTCCCTTCCGTACCGTCCCTTCCGCTCCTCATCCACGCACTGCGAACTCACTACCGTGCATTATCCACAAAAGAATTGTCAGTACTAGCACGACGCATCGGTGAAGACCCACCCTCGCCGCTTGGCACCCGCTCCACGGCACCTTCACACAAAAGAAAAACGGAAGGCACCGACGTGAAGAGGCACTCTGCTAATTCTTTGTGCAAGATAACCTCCCCTCTCGAGGATCTCAACCAGAGTTCGTCCCTTGCTCCCCCTCCCCCTAAGATGAGATTATATTAGCTCCACCGTTGCCCCCAACTTCTCAAAGAGTCCCTTGAGCTTCTCGGCATCGTCCTTTGCGATATTTGTCGCGACAAGTCCCGGGCACTTCTCTACAGCCTTCTTGGCGTCCGCAATGCTCATGTTTGTTACGGAGCGCAGCTCCTTGATCAACTTGATCTTAATGTCCGGACTGTACTTCTCCAGTTTGACATCGTACGTGTTCTTCTCCACCTTCTTCTTCTCTGACTTGGGCGCCTCTGCAGCGGCAGTTTCCGCCGTCGCGGCGGCTGCAGCTGGAGCGACAGGGGAAGCTGCCATGACAACGCCACCACCACCACCCCCCAAGCCCTTTAGCAGTGCCTGCTCGTAGAACTCGTCGGTGTGGCCAAGCTTCTTGAAGATACATCGTTGCAAGTCAGAAAGTTCCTTGAGTGTCAGCTGCGAGTAGGTTGTCGCCAGCTCCTCAATTTTGGGCGACCCTGCGGCGGGAGTCGAACTACAGTAGCGCGAGGATAACCCCACACGAGCAATGAAAGAACACGCTAGAGAGGCCCGGCGCATGGTGATATGTGCAAGGAACTGATATGTGTGTCCAAATGTGCAGCCGACGAGAGCGTGCACAATGCTGCGAGATCAAATATCTGCCTTCAGGTTCGGCCAATCACGAAGAGATGAGGTGGGGAGGAGGTAAGGGATAGCACGGGGACCAACAAACGTAGATTAACAGTGCTGTGACAAACCGAAGCTACGCTCCTCTTGCCAACGCGCACAGGCCAGAGCAGGTTTAAGGCCATAGTAGTAACATACCCACAAAAGTAAGCCAACATGCTAGGTACGAAGACGACGCCCCACCGTGGCCATGACACTGAAAGTTATTCGTGTTCTCTCTTTTTCCAAATGAACTTCCCCACTACGCGCTAGCTCGTCAGGCGATACGCTACACTCGCAGCCGCTTTGGCGACAACTCGTCCTTCTCACCGTCGTCCGCCGCCTCCCGCCACGCAACAAAGACTGAAGGCGGGATCTCGAGCGAGATCTCAGCGTACATACCGGGGCACCAGCTCAGCAGATGGGGATAGAAAGTATAATTCTGAACGTTCCGCTCCCGATGCAACCGCTTCGTGTAGCACCGCTCAATGCTCTCTTCTGAAACGCACAACTGCGTGCCATTGGTTAGCCGTAAATGCTGCAGCGCGCGGATGACATCCGCCTGTGTCATGGAGGTGGCCTGTACTAGATAATCGATGGTGATGCAGTGGCTCTCTTCCATGGCACGTGCGAGGGCTGTCATGATGGTGTCTGACCAATAGCCGAGGTACAGTTTCTCGCCAAGGTCACTGAGAGGCTTTTCCGGGGTACCCACCTTTCCTTCGCGTCGCGAAAGTTCATAGCTCAGTTCGATGAGAAATCGACCGATACCGCGGCCTTGAAACTGGGGGAGCACCAGTATACACGATAGGTTGTACATCTCCGGGGTCTGCTTTTCCTTACTGAAGTAACCGAGCACTTCTAGACCATGTGGCTCGATGGAGCACAACACGTAGTAAAGGAAGGGAGTCATGTCGTGATCGAGAGCCTTGTGCTCCAGAAACAGCTTTGATAGCAGCGCCAGGTGCTCACAAAACGTTGGCTCCATTTTACCATCGAGCTCAAGAACGAGAAGGTGCCGAACTGGGTCGCGATACACTTCATTTCCGGGAGGGTGGCGCCGACAACTGTGTCGAACATGCCGCATCACCCCCTCGTGATCGCTGAATGGATGCAGGCAGTATGGGCAGAGATGCAAAGTAAACGCTTTGGTAGCTATGGGCCTCTGAGTAGTCCCACGTCGAGGTGATGTGGCGGCAGCAACACCGGCGGGTGTAGGGGAGGACAAAGGACCTGGCGACTGCAGCTGAAGCTCTGTATTGCCTGCGTAGTACTCTGAGGCGGCTTGTAGTCGCTGACACACCGCTGGACGAGCGATGTGGTAGGGGCTGAAGTACCACGCCTCCACCTCGTATTGCCCCATACAAACGAAGCGGATGTTCTTTGTTCGCGAAAAAAAAGAGCTGTCCTTACGTGCACGTTGCGTAGGGACTTTTACCGCATGGTGGCCGGCACCACGCTTGGCGTTACCGCCTGTCGACCCTGCAGATGTAGGACTGGCCAGAAGGGTACGGTCCACTGATGCCTTTTCCGCCGCAATGCTTTGACGACGCGTCGTGACGCCGCCGGTTGCCAACTGCTGCTGCTGTTGTTGTTGTACGCGACCTTGATGCCGCTCCTTGATCTCATGCGCGTGGAGCCACCGATCCATGCGACTGTCTTGTTCCATGTACTGAACGTAGTACAGGTAATCCCCTGAATCGGTATCCTCACCGACCTCTAGCACTACAGCGGCGTGGAACGTCCCACCGAGCAGGGCGTACACTTTCTGCCGTGGTTCATAACTTGGCGCTCTCTGCATCGCATTACCCTAAAAAACAGCAGTAACGATGAGTAGACGGGGCTGTACAGTGCGATGACGCTGACCGACCGTATGTGGCACGCCTAACGTGACCCAGCTGCTGCGTACTGTGGGAGGACAAAAGGAGGATGGATGATAGCCAAGCAGTGACACCACGCCTAAGGTGCGCCTCTACTCCTCTGGCGTACCCCCTTTTTTCAGGCGAGCACTAATCAGTCACCGTGTGCTTCTTCAGACCAGACGGGCAGCTGACCCCACTCGCCGTATGCCACAAGCTGTGGGACGTAGAGAGAGAGAGACGGCTCACTCTTGTACAAACTGAAGAAAAGAGGTTCCACATAAGCATAAGCAAAGATGGACGAGGGAATAGAGGTACGCTTTCAGACGGAGAGTCCGGTATGCAGGGAAGCGTCCGAACGGGCACTGTACCGCCATTCACCAATAACGCCGAGATATCCTCGCCTACGCAGAAACGGATTGCAG
>JAIZPF010000014.1:5169-31378 GCA_020509355.1 Blechomonas ayalai | reverse complement strand
TCACACCACTTGTCCTCTGCGCAGAAGGTTACTAACAACATGGAGAAAGTACAACATAATGCTGCTGGGAAACTGTTGATGCACACACGCAACCTGCACAGCGTCCTTATTCACCTTCGGCAGTCCGTTAAGGACGTTCAACTTCCCCAACGCATCTGACGGGGCGCCAAATTCTTATGAGCGACGCCGACTAACAGTAGCTTGGTGACCAAATGCCCCCCCCCCTCCAACACAAGGACACTCTCACTACCAATACGTGCCATTTGTCATAACCGTTCCTTCTCAGGGTCGGCCCACGCACTCTCGACTGTACAACACACCCACTCAACATCCCTTTCTCGCCTTTGCCTATTCAGCAGATTCACCCGTCAGCTGACCTGCATCATAGGCCCTCCTCCTTGTTGGATCGCGCAGTACCCGGTATGCTGCGGTAATGCGCTGCATGTGCTCCTTTTTCTGAGCCGCCGCCTCGGGTCGATTCACATCCGGGTGGTGAACACGCACAGCCTCTCGGAAGGACTTCGAGATCTCCTTCGCTGAGGAAGTGAACTCTTTTCCTTTCAGCCCCAGCAGTTCGTAGTAGCCCAAGGGGTCCACATTCTCGAGATCAGTGCGTCTACGATTTTTAGCGTCAGCATGTCTTCCTTGTTGGCGTGCACGGTCACGGGTAGATTCCTCCTTGACGCGTTGCTCAAAGGCTGCCTTTTGCCTGGCGCGGTGACGCAGCTCCTCGTGGTATTCGTACTCATCCCTCTCCTCCTCCTCGGGAGTCCAGCGATAACCCGTGTTGTCAGACGCAAAATTGAGCACACCAGCGACCCTGAGGTCCGCCAGTTCCTTCATTTGTAACCGCATAAAGCGTGCATGCCGCAAATGCCGCAGAGCCACTGTCGTGCATATCCCTGCAACAATCGCCGTGACGGTGGCCAAGCCTGGCTCTACCAGCGGCGAGAGGGAAAATAGAGTGCCCGCCATTGTTGCACAGGAGAACCAAAGACGCTCTCTGGACGACACATGAAGCACCGGGCCGACAACCTTTCCTGTCGCACCGCAGATGTACGCAGGTACTGGCCTGGGAGCTGAGGCAGTGGATATGATTAGTCGCATCAAGGGGAGAAACACCGGGCGGATGCTGCAGGCCTCGAGGCGGAGGCCTGTTAGACGCACGTTGCTCTTCACGAAGGAACCGTGGAACTTCCGCAGCTCCATATCCACGCGGCTTGCAATCATGTGGCGTGTCACGCGCTTCTCCACAATGGCTAGTGCAGTGGTGGTGGACATGGTGAAAGGTACCACAGTCGGTTTCTTCGGCATCTCCTCCAGCTCCTTTTGTAACTCAAACCTCGAGATCAACATGGAGGGGATGTGCGTACCCGTCAGGCATTCCTCAACAACGCGCAAGGGCTCCACATAGGAGGCGGATATCTGATTAAAGGGCTGGTACTCACCAAATGGATAATTGAACTCGTACCGCGGGCCCTCGACCCACACAAGACAATGCTTCTGAGTGAGGTATGCTGGATCGCCTTGAAGCAGCTCTGCTTGGAAACTTCCACCCGCTGCAGTCTGTGCCAGCCAGAACGGTAGCATGTAGCGCTGCACAGCATGGATCTCAACCGACGTACCATGATGCCTACACACCCTATCCACCGCACCGGCGTCAGAGATTTGAAAGGGGATGCCAAAGGCTTTCTTGTGAATAAAAACCTTGGACCGCTCGAGGTGATCAGAATTAATGGCAAAGGCGGGCACATCACCCTGTGCTTCCCTCGTGGACTCCTCAAACAGCGCGGCGAAGCCCCGTCGGCACAAGAGCAATGTCGGTCGATCGATGCTGAGAAGTGGGAGTCGGCGCATCGTCCGCCATGGCATAAACGAGCAAAGAAACCGGCGTGCTCCTCCCCTTCGTGTGCACACGCAGACAGAACGTTAGAAGTGAGAGGAGGAGTACGGTGTAAGGCACACTAAAGCGCAAAGATGAGTAGAAGGGGAAAACAGTTCAATTGGTTGGAGGGGTGACACATCGTCAGGTGAACCGTGATCCAAGCATGGAGTCTCTACAGCCCACTTCAAGGTTTGCAACACAGGCCATCAAATCCTTTTCCTGTTCTGAGTGAACAGCGGGTGTGTATGCCGTTTCAATCAGTATCCGCGGAGCGCAAGAGGCAATCACCAGCAATCATTTGTCGTACATCGCGGCACTGCCCTCTCTCCATTCCAACGTGAAGGACATTGCCGAACACAGTAGGGCTGCAAGGGGAAGCGCTTATGCGACTGACTCGTGCATAGAAGAGCACCCTTGCCGCGTCAACATATACCTTTACATGTAGGCGTTGCCTCGTAAATCCACTTTGGGCCCTCCATCACGCGACACGTGCGGCGGGATGCCAAGCAAAAGGGTTGTCTTTGCGTGCTTCACATTCAGCTGGCCAACGAAATCTGCTAGAAAGGCAGCCAGCTTGCGGGATGGCGGCACAAGAGGGTCAGGACACCAGAAGCTGCACATCACAACAAGCCCTTCAACAAAAACGGTAAAGGTCATCTCACCCGACCGCAGTGTGACATATTGCTCGCCTAGGAGGTACAACACGCGAAGTACTTCATTCGTCGTCACAAACATGCGCCGTTCCTGTGAAGTGGTCTCCACACGACGGGCCTCAAGTACATCCTTGGCGAGATACTCGCAGTCCTGAAGCATCTGCAGGAACATAGTATACGACAGCAGCGCAACAAATCGTCCCGCCCCCTCCCGCATCGCTAGCGCTCGTTCCTGCGCGTCCCGTGACGACTCCTGCAGTTTCACGTAAAAGAAATACACGCGCGCGATATCCTCGCAAAAGAATTCCATCACGTGCTGCGTGTGAGGCTCCAGCATATGGGCAAGGGCGTGCGGTAGGAATGGGGACAATGGCACATGCAACATTTGCAGTAGCGAGCGAGTGCTCTCGACAATGTCGCAGGCCGTGGAAAACCGCTGCACGCCCAGGCGGAGCAAGATCTCCACAAACTGTCGCGGTTGTATGTGCCGGATATCGATCTCCTGTTGCGCCACGCGCTGAAGGGTCTGTTTGTCCATTTCGTTCTGGTTCTGCACCGCTGCCCTCAGGATCACGGCGAGCTGTGGTGAGGCCACCTGATCGAATACCTGTGATACTGCAAGTCGGCTAAGTGGTGGCTCTGCAAAGCCACTACGGTCGACAAAGCACCAAAAGGCGACCTCCGACATTTCCTGTGCGTCCGCCCCGGCGTAAAAGCGAAAAACACGGGACACGGTGTCGACGTGCTCACGGAGTACCTGCCACAGAGGCCCACATACCACTTCCTTCCACGGTTTCTTGCCAGCGTTGCACTTACGTTCAAGATCGTCTATTTTCTGCGCGGGAAGCTTCCAGAACGGCTCCGTGCTAAGGTGGCCAAGGAGGGGTATTGGCCGTCCCTTTTCTCTCTCCACCACAAGGAAGTCTTCTTGCCGGGCTATTGCCGCGGTACTCACCGCAGCAAGCTCCTCCATATGCGTCTGACGGGCAAATTGCTCACGAGCATGCGTGACGTGTTGGTGACACTCCTCGATGAAGGTTCGGAGGAATTCATCCGTTACCCATTTTTCTTCTTCCGACTTCACAGGCGGCTCGGCAAGTTCCTCCGCGGCGCATTCCGCGGCGGCAGATGCGTTGGCCATCCAGCGTGACTGAATATGGCGTGCGTACAACTCACACAGCGACATTGCAATACGATCCTCGCGCCCCATCAGGAAGTCTTCAGGTGTCAATCGGTGCTTGAGCTGAACCTCTTCACAGAGTTCTGCGATGCGCCGCAGTCGGTACTCTTCGTTTGCCTCCAGCAGCAGTGCCGGTGGGACGTTGCTGGGAAACACGTGATGCAGCAGGCGAAGGTACCTATCCCCGGACACGAAATCATTACCAAAGCTCCTGGCAGGCTGAAAGCCGCTCCCTTGTTCGGTGCTCAGTACGCTGTTGCACCACCGGAGAAGAGAGATGTAGCCGGGTGCGCATGCCACCACGGTTCTTGTGGGAGCGTCGACTGAGAGGTCCTTCGCTACCGACGGCCCAAGGGCCACCTCATCCGTGACGTACGCCTCCTCAGGCATGCGGGTATCGAGCAGGTGCCCGGTGAGCGAGCGATAGGTCTGAACTAAATAAACCACTTCTTGGACGCTCTGCTGCAGCTTTTCGGTGTACTCCGCCTCACGGCGTACCATCTCCTCTTCCATGTCGCGGATGGTATGACGGAGGCGCTTGGCCTCATCCGTCGCCGCAAGTAGTTCCTCCTTGGCCTGTGCCGTCAGCTGGATGAGGCGGTCAGAACGGTAACACTGCAACTGGAATTGGTTCTTGGCAGTCTCCAGCTGTAGCGCCGATTGGTGCAGTCGTTCAGTGAGGAACCCGTTCCGTGAGGCCTCCAGCAACCCCCTCCATTGAGCAAATATGGCTTGCAGCCGTAAGCGCGAAACCTCGTTTGCGTGACGTCTGGAGAGCCGCTCGTACGTGAAGGCGAGAATGTGAGAGCGGCGCACGTATGTGCGCCATACCCTAAAGGTACTGCGTAACGTACGAGCGCGGTGCTCGCTGACGGTGCGTACGATGTAATTGCGACGCCTCTCATTCGCCTGTAGCAAGAGGAAGAGCCTATCGCTTAACGCCGCAGCCTTTTGCCGGTCAAGACGGACCTGCTCCACGTACATCGTGTGGGTAAAATATGGATTGCCGAATAGAATAGACCGATCAGTCACCTGCGCCAAAATCATCGGCGGGGGGTGCTCCAGCTGGGCCTCGTTGTATTGGCAATAGAGAGCCGGTAGAAGCGCCTCGGCAATAGCGGCGATGGCTCCGCCTGAAGACTGACTGGCAAGGAGGTTCATTGCCCACGTCCCGGCCGCAGCACGAGTGGCTACATCCGTGCTGTCCTGCAAGCGAACTTCCCGTAGCATCGCTTCTACAAAGATCCCCACAGAGTGGAAGTGCCCTTCCTTCTTCACCATCTCTAACACGAGCTGTGCATAGCGGTGCCGCTGTATTTGGATATCGGTCGTCGCGTCATCGGCCTCTTGTTGCTGGAGGTGCCGCAGGTTCGTTAAGGTGGCGCGCACCTCCTGTGAGCCAATAGGTGCCGCCGAATGGGTAGTGACGCTAATGGGGCCCTCCGTCGGAAGTTCTCGAATACGGGCGAATTTTCCGGAGCGCGGCGTCGCCTTCCGCGGTAGGCTCATCACGCGATGTAAGGGCCGGATAATAGGCGTGGGCTACACCCCCCCCCATACAATTCGAAAGCGGGGTAGAGGAGGAAGAGATGGAATACGAGGGAAACTACGTCAGTAGGAATGGACAAGGTGCGATATAAGCTAATTGGAAGCGGTTTCATGGTGATGCACGATTTCAGTATAGAGCAGCCTACGCTGCTACCCGTTAGAACACTGAGGGAGCCGAGCACCCATGTTGACACTGGAGAGCACTTTCCCTGCTCTTGGTATAACACGCCAGTGCCCACCGTTTGTAGTTCGGTATATCTCTTTATAGAGTTTCGCTGAACGTGCACCACGACGGTACGATACATGGAGTAGTCACTGTACAAAGGGGTGCAAGTTGCAAGATTACACAAAAAAAAAATTGGCGTGTGGCCCTGTGCCCCCCCCCTCAGTCTGTTGTGCGGGTGGCGTTACTCAGCAACACCTGCCGCTCACGTTCGTATGCAGCATGACTCAGGTCGCACGAGAGACTAATTTGAGTGTGGATGACCCGTAGATGGCCTACCGTCGCGATCATAAAGTCCACGTGGTTCCTCAAGATTTGCAGGTCATCATCACCGGGCACGGTTTCCTCACCTGAGGGTGTTATGGTGGCGGCGGGCGCAATATCGGTGAGCACAGCAGGCTCCTCGCCACACCCACCTCCGTCGGCGCCCGGGACGGACCTAGCTGGTGATTCTTGTGACGACGTGAGTGGGGAAGATGCCCCCTGCCCAGTGACGAGTTGGTGCATGTGCTCTGCACTTGCACCCTTTGCCGCCCGCACAGCTCTGCCCAGCTGTGTGATGTCCGTGGTAGCCACCGTGGGGGTCCGTTGTAAGCCTGTTTGACGATTCACAAGGGACGGCCTCACCACCTCTGGCAACCGCATCTGTGGTGCCGTGGAGGCGAGCTGTTCCACCTCCTCGTCACCTGGCCGCAACTTCGATGAGAATGGTATGCATTGAGTACGGCTCAACATCGCAATTTCGTCGTCTTTGATGTCCTTTCGCTTGAGTGACTTGAGCATGATGCGCGTCTGCCGCAGGGCGGACAGATGGTTCTCTGTCTCAGCAGCACGTGGGGCAGTATTGTGTCTGAGATGAGCACCGTTTTTAAACCGTTGA
Organism: Blechomonas ayalai; assembly: GCA_020509355.1. Taxonomy (NCBI): domain Eukaryota; phylum Euglenozoa; class Kinetoplastea; order Trypanosomatida; family Trypanosomatidae; genus Blechomonas; species Blechomonas ayalai. The sequence goes on along the minus strand of JAIZPF010000014.1, from coordinate 25,009 downwards.
CCTTTACGGAGAGCGACAGAACGATCTGCAGTCGGCCCTAAGCGGGACATCGCCGTCGCTTCAGCAGCCGACTCACGCTGCTTGCGTTCGATTACTTCCGCAGCTCCACCCCTTAGCTCTCCTAAACGCTGGAAGGCTTCCTTCGCCTTCGGGTGAGGGTTTTTGTCGGGGTGCACTGTAACCACGAGTCGCTGGTATTTTCGCTGGACAGCCTCCATTGTGCCACAGCTGCCGACAAGCGTCTCTGGTGTCATCATCAGCTCCAGAACGGCGTCACAAACGTCTTCATGCCGGTGTGGTACGGGCACCGCGCGTGGGTTAGCGAGCACTCGACAAAGGCGCGCCATGCGGCTGTACTTGGGAGACAGCTTCTCCAAGGAGGAATAAAGATCCGCCGCGCCAGCGACATCGCCTCCCTGAACGCACTGTTCTGCAAGTGCCTGCATTCGCTCCTCCCTGGCGACTGCTGTTGGAAACATGCCGAAAAGAAAAAAATTCGCCGAGACGGTAAGAGAGACATAAAAGGGCACAAGAGGGTGCTGAGACAAAATGTGTGCGTGTGTGCGCGAAGTGCAGACACCCTCACATCCCCAATGGGTACAAGGCACAACATTAGATGCACACCATCAGGAATAGCGACCCGGCATCAGATCCCCGTCTCGCTCGTCCATCTGCCACTCCAAAGAACCATGGCTGCGGCATGGTGCGAAGACGGTCTGCAGGCGGGATACCAAGTTTAAGAAGGGAAAGCCATGCCAGTTGGCCCCTGTGCATGTATAGAAAACCCATGCGTCTATCGACGGCGATCCACGGCGTTACCCCAATACCTACATCACTTCATCACGCGTGACCTCTCATCCCTCGCGTACGTGCTGTGCTCCACTATCTTGTGCAGCTCCTCTCGTAAGGCAACAAGCCTGCCAAAGTATGGCGCAGGTAGGCACGAAAGGAGCGCTTCACTCGGCATTTCTACAGTCTCACCTCCTCGCGTACTGAGCGCCGCGGCCAGAAGTAAAATAAATACGCTACTCAAGGCCTCCACGTCGCTAGTAACAACGATTGGGTAGTGCTCAGAGCGTGCCATCCACTCAAGTGTGCACATCAATTCAACATTCAGCCGTAATAAATAGGCGGTGCCGCACACCCTGTTGACAATGTATGATGTCGCCAAGCCATCTGCCCAACATCCCAATCCGAGGTGCACCAGAATAATGAGTAAGATGTAGAGCCACCACGGAATCAGTTGCTCCGCCACGTGGAAGCAGAGAAGCACAGACTTGTCGGCACTCGGTGAACTGCTAAAGATTATGTGCTGGCGGCAGTCTGGGCCGCTGGCCCGTCGCCCATGAATAACAGTGGCGCCAAGGGCGGCCGCCATCCGCTCGACCTCTTGCCACCTTGTAGACACGGCACAACTGAAGTAGAGGTATGTCTTGATGCCGTAGGTGCAGCCCAGCGCGCGCTGCTCAGCCGCATGCAGTCGCGCTGGTGTACCTAGCACGTAAAGCAAATACTTCGGGGGTGCCGTCGCGCCTCCTAGCTGTAGCAAGCTGTCGCCGAGGAAGCTACAGTCCGCGAAGTAAGTGGAAGTGATCAAGTTGCCCGACTTCTCACCCAATAGCGGAGGTTTATACCCAAAGTTGGGGTTCATGCCTTCCATTTGCTGCCGCCGCCCACGAAAAAGCGCACGAACCCCTCTACCATCTTCTCTGACAGCTTGCTGAAGACGGCCACAAAGCTCTAGTACGCCGCTGTCCAACGGGTCGTCTTCCCTGGCTTGAAGGGCGTAGGAAAGCGCTCGCTTAAAATCCCTCGTAGCCTCGTAGGCACACGCAATGCGGTACGAAGCCTTGGCACGCACGCCAGGGCTGGGTCGCTCTTCCAACGCGCAAAGCCCCGCCTCAATTGCCTTCGGCCACGCCTTGAGCTTCACATGGCAGAGACTCAGATTGGAATAACAGGCAGTGCGCAGTGCACGCACCTTTTCTGCTCCTGCTGCCTCGGGGTCACTCTGGAAAGCATAGGACAGCATCTGTAGGGCGTGCTCATAGTAGGGAATAGCTCTTTCCCATTCTTTACGGCCTACCCACCTGGCAGCCGCATCCTTTGACAGCTGGGCAAACTGCAGCCGCCGGGAAATGGTGAGATAGCTCGTGCCGATTGACAGCACATCTGCACCGTCATCGATACGAAGTCCTTCCTGTTTATCCGCAAACCTGTGCAACCGTGGGGAGCGCAGCTGCAAAGTGCTACCAACGTGAATGTCATCTAGAGTGTACGGTGACGAGAGGGCAGTATAGAAAAACACCGCCCCATCGTCACCAGCGGGGTCACAGAGACGTACATTCGGAGAGCGCCCCCAATTGGTTTCATCCTTGAAGCTGACCACACCATTCAGACAATGCCCATGGGCGACTACCTCCAGGCCAAACTCGTCGCGTAGTGCTCTCCAGGTGATGGGAATAAACGATGCACCGCTCGGCATCGCGCCAGTAAGGCTGCGCCTTTGCGCTGGTGTGATTCCCTAGCAATACACATAGATGTAGGACAGGTAGGGAGGTATGGAGAGAAGGGGTGGGTACATAAATTGTGTTCCAAGTAGCCCAGTAGAGCGACAGCGGGCGGGAAGAGAGAGAGAGACGTTCCAGCAGCAGCCAGCTTTCGGCCTTCAACAGACTAACCGTGTGGCATCCTCGGTAGCTGTCTCCTCTTCCATCTTCAGTCACTGTGTCACATGCAGAGATCCCTTACAAAGATGTTCTCACTCATACTGCATGGGATTGAGCAGAGGTAGCATGATAAAGCCCCCGATGGAGCACAGCCGGCTGCCCTTTCATTACTTTTCGCTTTGGATTGGCGCACGAGATGTTCGTAGAGGACCACTACAACGCGCCCTTTAGCAGATATCTCACAGTCGCACCCTCCCCATGCATCAAAACCACTTGTTGGATCGATCAAACTGTTTTCGCAGCGTTGCCGCATCTTGCGAGTCCTTTCCGTAGCGTGTCCCATCCTTCCTCATGATGCCAACCACGATGAAAGGATAGTTGTTCGGTGAGCGCACGCCGTCACTCAACCGTACCTCAAACACGGGATACTCCAACACTTTCTCCCACTCAGCCTCCTTGCTCTCTCGCTCATGAAACTCACACCGGTATGTGATCTGAAGCCAGTCGTCTTGCGACATTTGCCCCATGTAGCAGTTGACCAGCTCAAACGTATCGATCCCAATCTCATACGTAATTTTTGCTTCCACCTGCTTCAGTGCCTTCCAGCTTTTCTTGGCAAACTCGTCGTTCATTCGAGTTTTGATCTCCTTTGAGATGCGGTCTGCTTCTCCATGCGTTGTCAAACGCTGCAAGGCCTTGGTGCTGTCCTTGCTTTTTGAATGCGAAACCATCTTGAGCTCCATGAACTGACTTTTCAAGAGGTCAGGGTCAAAATCCGGGCGACGTTCAAGTAGCTTTCGCAACGTAATGAAACGTCGAAATGCCTTGCGCAGGCCGTTCACAGACGTGTACTTGATTGGCGCGATGTCTGGGTCCATGATACAGTCCATAGAGGCAAATCGCATCTGCTTCATCCATTGCTCCTTGTCGAAGTCGTACTCCGTGCGGCCCTGTGAGGCCGCTTGGCTATCCATCTCCCACTTTGTCTGGACGCTTCTGTTCATGTTGAAGCAGCGTCGTGTGCACAGCATGTGCCCTCTTCCTAATGCAGAGGCGACTGCCACAGCGACCGGGAGTGGCGCTCCACGCGCTCGCACGAACAGTGCACGATGCATTCGTGGGATCAGCTACACAGCGTCCCTCCTCCGCCGGTCTCGTGTATACCACCCTGTACGCGTTCACAGCAAAAATGTGTGTATGCAGGGCAAGCATACAAAGACATGCACCCCGTCCACCACCACCACACACGCACATGCAACGATCCCAAAGAGGAAAAAGAGCAGGTGAGCCAGTTATAGACGACATACCAAGGGGAGTACCGTTCTCTGAGCTTCACCCCTGTGGGCGCGATGCGGCGCTGCCACTTTAAAAGCAATGAGGCTCCAACAACAAGAATAAAATCGCTGATGACATCGGAAGCATCACAATGTGTATACTCCTGCATCAATCGGATTGGCGCTCGTAGTCCGCGAAATCTCAAGTTTCCCTGCCCTCCGTTAGTCACATGGAACACACCGGTGACGTACACGTTGTAACGCCGAAGAGACCACTCCAACTCTGCACCGCAGTTGGATCTTCTCAGAAAGTTACCACCTTCAACAGTACTGAAGCAACCGTCGATCCGGTAACCACCGCAGCACCCACAGGAGTAGTGGCCACAGGTGACATAATGGCGCTCACCAGTATGCACTAAGGGGTGATACAAAGGGTTACTTCCTCACCATCTAGTGCCGTGTAGCGAGCCATAGTCCGTCGAGAACATCGTCCGCCTCTAGTCCATTCCACAAGCTCACTTCTATCAATGCAGGGTCCATCCGCATTAAACCGTCCAGTTTGTCTACATGATCCACCCTGAGCCTAGCGTGCACTAGTGTAGGAACAATAGAAGCTGCCCAGATGCAGCGTAGGCGCTCGCTTCGCTTGGGATCTGCCAGTAAGGCGGTGTCTAGCCCGAGCTACTGCGTTAAGGTCACATTTGCAATCAAAACTATCACGTAGCGCATTGCAGCTGAATTGTCGTCCTTTCCATGCTGTTGATTGACGCTCATCCACGCCATCGCTAGAGCCTTCCAACTCCCGTGTTTCCCCCGCTGTCACGCCACATGGGCGAGGGACACGTTACAAGCACACTTCCTTCCCATCATCGAGCGCATGACAACAAAGGAAGAGTGTAAACGGGGTCACTCCACGCTGCCGTGAGCCGAATCTCAGAGTCCGCCCTCAGACTGTCTTTTCGCCCCCAAACATACGTTGCCGCCGTGCCCAGTCAGAAGAGAATGAAAGAGCAATGTAAGGCATATATTATGGAGTACACAGTCGTGCAAAGTAACGCTCGTCTACTACCTGAACATAGTATCGTGGCCCACAGCACGGCACAGCAGCAACCGACGGGGCCTTCGTAGCCTTGTACTTCTTGCCGCCTCTAGGGTTACACCCATCTTCCCTCAGTGGAATGTTTACCTTAGTTGAGAGGCCCATAAGAGGCGTCCGGCGCTCCGCGCGAAATCGCAAATGATGTAGAATTAACCCTATTGAATAATGTACATGCATTCCTACCCCCACTGTCACACATGGGCCTGATCACACCGCGTAAGAAGGCGACGGTACTCCCAACGCGCATCTACACCCATAGCTTCGTCCTTCAGCTGCGCCGCGGCATCCCGCAAGCCTCTAGTGCGATACGGTATCGCTTGAGTCTGACGGAGGGGCCTTAGCTTTCCTGTATGAGCAGGTACGCGCAGGTCACGTGTGTGGGCCAAATTGCGTTTCCGGGCCAAAGGCTCCAAGGCGCACCCAGAAGGCAAGACTATCGTCTCCGTCACTGGCCGCAAGTCCATCGATGGCGCCGTCTTGTGTACTTCTGGCTTCACGGTATTTCTCCTTTCTGGTCCGAGGCTCATCTCCACAACTGGGGGTTCCTCACAGCGCACAACCTCCCCCTGATCGTCTATGCTGAAACAGACGGGTGGGCGATAGTGTCTCGGCTTATCTTCTTCATCGACACGCGGGTGAGCAGTTACGACGTTCGGTGCTATCATGTGACGGAAGAAGTGGGACCCTTTATCCCCCATTTCATCGAGATGTAGCGTCTGCAGCTGAAGCGACAGGCTGGCCATCACCTCGTTTTGAACTTCCAGCCGGCGAAGTGCCTTTACATCAGCACTACTCCCTGTCTCAGCAGGGGATCCCTCCGTCTCTTTCAGTAACCGTCGGTCCTGTGCACGGAGACGCCGAATCGCTGCTTCCTGTGCCGCATTCACGGTAGTGCGCACTTTTCCAAAGCGTTTCTGCTGTACATAGACTTTGGCGTTGTCAAGTATATGACTGATTTCCTCCGACGAGGAGCAGCTGCTCTCCGCCGCATCGAGAATGGCGCTCGATGAACCATAGAGGATGATGACACTCGTCTCTGCGAAGACTCCAAGTGCCAGCGCTGCCTCGGTGAGGCATTCACAGAATCCAATGGCTACACCTGTCTCCGCAGGAGTCACTTCCACTGAACTACCCGACGAACCGGTCGCCACGTTGCCAGTACTACCCTTTGCAGTTGCTGCCCAATAGGCCTTGCCTAAAACAGGTATCACGCCCTCCCGGACCCGTCTCCTCGGCGGACAGATGCACTGACCAGGTGTTAAAATGCGAATGCGCAGGGAACCTACAATTTGGATGAGAACAGTGTCGGGAACATCCGCGAAGGCAGCCACCTGACGCAAAGTGGCCACAGCGCTCTTGGTAAGCAGATCGCCACGTAGCTGTTGTGTCGCAATCCTTGCACAGTGCGTCAGGTCTCCAACATCACACAGACAGAGCATTGTATGAAGAGAAATTCCCCAAAGCTCACTGTACTGCGTCGCTACGACAGTGCACTTTCTCCCCATGGAAGTGGGCATCTCAAAGGCAATGAAGCCGTTTAACCCCACGCCTATTCCCTCAGGCGCCTTCACCCGCTTACTTGCTGAGGTGCAGCTACGGCGAACATGGCCGCGACGGAGGAAGTAAATCATGTCGGAGGTATACGCATCATTGCACACCACCTCACCACTGGTAAAGACATAGGGGCGCAGATGCACCCACATTGATGTGAGAGTGCTGGAGCTCAGCCCACGAAGGACGAAGTTATTCGTGAGAAGGGAGGCTATGGAGGGCTTGTCACGATTTTGATGCATTATCTCAATCACGCCCGCTCGTGCCTGCTGGAGGATGGTATGCTTCACTGGAGGTGAGAGCAACGCAAATTCCTGCATAACGTTCTCTAGTGAGATCTTTAGTACCACCACTGGCGTGCAGCAACGAATGGTGCGCCGATGGATGTCACCTAGAAGTAGTGCATCCATCCCCACGAGATCACCTGATCTGTAGACTGACAAGCCGTCCAGAACTTCTTCTCGACAGGCAGCGAAACACTTCGTGGCAGGCGTGCTGCCACCCACTGCATCAAGCTGCATCGGATCTGCAAGGGAACAGGCACGGAGTTCGCGTTTTGTGGGTACCTGCCACAGCCTGCCAGCAACTACCCAGTAGATCCACGAGCAGGACCTCGGCTCTTCCGCTAAGGCGATGGTGGCGCCGGGGTCGAGGCCCACCATCACGCCCCCGTGGTACAGTCGGCGTACTGCTTCCTCAGGCCACTTGGCGAAACTTGGGTGGCCTACAATGGATCCCTCGGAAGGCAGCGGCACATGCCGGCACCGCAATGCACTCGTTTTTTTAGCCCGGCGTTGAGAAATTTTCCTATACACGATAGGGGCTAGGAGCCTGCGCAGAGTCGCAAGAGCTGGTCTGACCGGGTCTTTCCGCATGTGGTTGGCCTTAGTGTTTACAAAATGCCGTAGTTTTACGAAAGGAATGCGCGCAAGTGAATGTGTGGGTGCCCAAACGAGTGTGCGGTGGCAATAACAGCCATCCACCAGCGGTGACATTACATGCACATAGCGAGGAAGTTATTGCGTGAGCATGTTGCTCATCACGACGATGAAAAGGCAACGATAGACGACCGTGCCGATGGCCCCTGGATGACTATCAGCACATGGGATACTCACATGAATAAATTAAACCGCAGGGAGACCCACCTACATTCATCAACAACATCAGAACAAATAGTTGCTCGGAAGAACATATTGGCACCATCTGACGTGAAAAAGGGGGGGGGCGCTGCGGCAGCTGCGTACCACAGCCATGGCCTCCTAGTCATCCCCCATTCTATCGCAGACCCAGCACAAAGTACATTCTCCTCCACCAGCGCAGGCTCCTACACCACAAGCACCGCCTGCAACGTTTTTTCGTTTCATAATTCATCTTCCTGCTTGATAGAGTCCTTCACGGTGTCACCATAGGCAAATACGTTACGCAGTGCGGGTCGCCCGCCCTCCAGCGCCTGCTGCTTCAGCGCTGTCCAAAGTGCCCTCCTGGAAGGATCCGCTTCTCGGTCTGAGCAATCAAAAACCTCTTCAGGGCGTGCAGCCCGGCTAGTTTTCTCATGCATGATGCAACGAAACAAGGCCATCTTGCGTGTTTGCGTGCGGAGTATCGTCCTGTCCTCCCTTTCAGAAGCCAGCCGATAGACAATGACTGGCTTGCATTGGTTCCGGCGGTAGGCCCGCGCAACGGCCTGCAAGTCCACTTGGGGGTTCCACCAACTATCAAAGAGGATAACATGATTCGCAACAGTGAAATCCAACCCGTACGCAGCGATTTTTGTGGACAGCACCAGGCACAGTAAGTTAGCATCGCTCTTAAACTGGTCCATGGCGAGACGTCTGCGGTCGTGGGAGTCGCGGCCACGGACAGTGAAAGTAGGTAACTGGAACGCCGTACAAACGCGATGGATGAAATCCTGTGTTCCGACATACTGCGAGAAAATAATCGCCTTCTCTTTCTTCACCTGGACCATTTTCAGAATCTGCACCAAGGCGGTCATCTTTCCGCTCAGGCAAACAAACGCGTCCAATGACTCTGTCTGTACGAGGCTGTAGCAGTGCTCAAGGCAGACCATGTCTTTCTCTGTCAGTAGCACCTTTCCCTGACCATCGGCTGTACTTCCCTCAGCCTCCCGTTTGCACGAGCTACCAGCCATGGATAAGTATGCACCACTCACAAAGGCAAGGTAGCAAACAGGGTGTGTTGAAAGATGAAAGGGACGGTGCTCGCAGGCCTTAAGCGCTTGGTCACCAATAGCAGCAAGCCCTGCTTCCTCCACCAACGTTTGTTGGACGGCGGAACTGCCGCATACGAGCAAGTAGTCGTGCAGCGGCGGCAGGTCATTCTCCATTTCACGAAAGACAAACCCTTTCATCCAGTCCTGAAGGTATTGCTGTGCGGCAACAGCTTCGCTGAATGCTTCGTCGTTGCCGTCGATATAGCGGTTGATGGCCGCAGCCAGGTCGTGAAAGTGCCTCGGCGGAAATACGTGGCTGACACCTCGATTGACCCATTCCACAATACGATACAGTTCTGCCGCGTCATTCTGTAGTGGTGTGCCGGATAGTACAATTCGCAGTGGGCATTGCAGACGTTCCAGCGACTCCAATAGTTTAGTCCCTTTGGTAGCCACACGGTGACCCTCATCAACGATAATGAGACTGGGTCGGAATGTCTTGAAGCGGCGTAACAGGGAACCAATATATTCAGGATTAAGAACAAATACATGACCCGTCTTTGTCGCTGCCCCGCTTGTTTGTTGAGCGTAACGCATCAACTGGGCCTCAAAAGCAGGCTGCATAAGGCCATCAGAAGTAACAAAATTGTGGAAGCGCAGACCATATTTTCCCCACTTGGTATGCTCCACCGCCCAGTGACTGATGACCGGCTTAGGCGCGAGTATCAGCACGTCAGTTGTGGGATGGACGTGCATATGCGAGTAGCAGAGAGCTAGCGCCACCAGTGTTTTGCCGAGTCCCATCGTCATGGCTACAACGCAGCCACTGCCCTTGTCAGTCCGCTCAAGGATAAACCCCAGCGCCGCTAGCTGCACAGGAGCTAATACACTGGCCAGCCTTGCTGGTACATAAAGTGGAGGAAGACGCTCATCCACTCCATTGAGGTTGATCGTTGTACCTTGCATGTGTGCCTTCTCCAGTTGCTGCGCGACAAGCCGATTAAGATGCTTGCGCCGCTCCATTTCACATATCGAGGACATCAGCCCGTTCCTCAGGTAGCACACCACGCTCGTTCGATACCAACAGTGCTCTGGGTTCCGTACTTCCGTGTTGCCATGCTCTAGCGACGTGTCAAACATGAGAACATCTCCCACACGCAGTCGAAAGGCTTTCTTGATGCGTTTTATTGCAAGATGGCAACCATCAAAATTTCCTCCCGCAACACACAACACACCGAGACCCCCGCGAAAGTCACCCCTGTCTGTGTGCACCGCGGTGCGGAAGTTGCGATTCACCGTCATCGTGCTGAATACCGTACCGCAAAGTTGATACTGCGCAGGAATAGCAATCCTCTGGAGGCTGTAATGTACCGGGGCATAGCGATTATACAGCTTGTCGAGAGCTTGAAGGAAATCCCCACAGTGATCCATCACGGTGCCCCAGTTATTCCGCATGTACTCAGTCTCACGACACTTCCGCTGGATGGGATGGTTGAGATAGTCGTAATAGCCCACAATGCCGGAATCCGGTGGAATGCCCCCGTTCGTTGCAGCGCGGAGGTTCTTTTTGGTCGCTGCTGGCTCCAGCGCCTTTGTCGCGGCTCTACAGCATTCCGGGCTAACGCCATTGGGGATGTACACAGCAACCAGGCGCTTTCCCTCCCCATCCCCGTCATAGTATACCGATCCCTGGGTAATCACCTCAAAGTCACGCTCGTCAAAATACTCAGAGACCTTTTTCGCCGTTTCGTCGACATCTTCCATGCCAGTCAACTGCTCAACTCCATCACTGCCTTCCACACTTGTGACATCCACGGCGTCGCTGCGAAAAATAGGACTGGAGGGAGACATACTTGATTGTAGGGGTGCTGTGGGGCTATTACTTACAGACTGAGCGGAAGCAAGATGATCTTCCACCTGCAATCGAAAGGTAGCGTCAGTAAAAGCATCTTCCTGCACAGTCCGTATATTTACCGTCTCGCTTCGTAGCCTTGCGCAAATTTCTTTGATCGGAGATATTTGTAAATATGGTGAATGTGCTACCGTATAAGGAATATCATCCTCTGGAAGCGTCATGATATTCCAACACAACTGAACAATTTTTGCGACATAATCGGCGGGGTGATAAACGGCTTTTCGATTAAGGGGATTACTGTAAAAACGAGGGTAGTCCAGCAGGTAGAGTTTCCGTCGTACATCCGCGCGATCGGTGTCGGTGGAAGCGTGGCAGTACTCCAGACAGACCGTAAGCAGTTCCTCATCGCCCAATGGAATAGCTGGCAGGATCGTGAGGCCTCCAGTGGGTATGCCCGCCACCCGCAGTCCACGCAAACGGACTTGCTGAAGGACACACTCCAAATCACCAAGAAAAGACGCCGGCACTATCACGGCGGGATCACCAGAGACATGCACCCCCTGCAGTGTACTAAGCAATGTGAGACTAGGTTGACCACCTAACACTGTTGCCATCACATCCACAGGTAAGGATCCTTACTTGAGAGGCAGAGTAACTTGTCCTCTCGTAGCTAAAAAAAAAAGAAAAAAAAAAAGCGTCTCCTGGGATACGTCATCGCCGGATGCACCCCACAAAAAAATAAATAAATATGAAAAAGTAGTTACAAAAGGGAAATAAAATACGACCAAGCCATAGACACAAACATGATGGAATCACCTTGCACGCACTTCAAACGTATCGAGCAGCAGATAGGAGTTCTAAAATGTAAACAACTGTTCCTCTGTCAGTAAAGTGAACGGGTAGATATTCTCATCCACATTTTAAAAAGACGGCCATACGCTCTCGGCGATAACCTTGCACACAACCACGCTTTAGGAATGGTGGTGATAAGAGCCTGATATCCATACGATCAATGCGAGGAGATGCTGCCTGTTAGTCTCTCCCGCTCCAACGAAGAGGTGAATTCAGTTTCATCTCCCATCTTTACGTAAAACGAGGTGTCAAAGTTCACACCAACCTCCTTCTCTCCTCCCTCAACACCACCACCAACGCCATTAAAGCCATCGCTCAGTCGTATCACGTGATTATAGTCCTTTGTGTCATCGAATAGCAAGGAAGAGGAGGCAAGCGGGTTGTCTTCATAGGAATGCGGGTCCTGTGAAAATGCAGACTTACGTTTCATAGACGACTGCCCTGGTAAATGAAGGCTGCTTGCGACTTCATCTGATGGTGAGGCTTCATGGAGCGAGAGTTTCTCCACTTCTCCTTTACCTTCACGAAGCTTGCACTTCTTCTGTTCTATGGGAGATGACGCCAAGATATAGGAAGCTCCCCATACCATGTACTTCCATATGTCATGGCTAAACTGAAACAGAAGTACAATAACCATGAAGTTTGCAGCGAAAAAGGAAATAATACTTCCCTTATACTTCTCCCACAGGTTCGTCGTTGCCCGCCAGTATTCATGGAATGGCGACGCTCTCTTCATTCGATGAGAACTAGATGTACTAAAGTTATTAAGCTTCCCTCTTGCAGTTCGGTAGGAGGCACAGAGGATCTCTGATGTCCTTTTTACACTTGGATGCTTTGCTGCACGGAGAGCAGCCTCACGGGCCATATTTAGAGCTTGCGGATTTCGTTTTGATATTGCGAGCAATTGTCTCTGCAGCAGCGCCCAGGGTATCATCTCCCTTCCTTGAAGAATACGCCTTTTATTCCTTCGACTACAGTAAATAAAATCACACAGCAGAACGAAATTAATAAAACGCGGTTATGAATTGACAAAGAAATACAGATCAACATAGGAACTGGGAATAACAGATCAATAGCAACTAATATATGCATCCTGTTAATTAGTGGTGTACAAGTATTCATGAACTCAAGATGTTTATTTAGATGAAGGTATCACCTCTGCCATAGAGAACTGTAGAAAGAGCCAAGCCAACCCAAAAGGTGAGTCCTCTACACCCTGCTACAAGCACAGGAAAAGGAAAAGCACCATGCTTCGCGCAGAATCGGTAAAAACACACAATACCTCCAGTGTAATACAGTGAAACCAACTTTATGAGAGTTAAGGCAACTAATTATCCCCGTATACGCTTTGTACCTCGCACCTCTCTCACATAAGCTAGAAGAGTATCACGATGTTGATGAAGAAGAATATCAAACGGACTCAAAACAGCTTCTTCAGAGACGGTCAACAAATCTTCAATAGTTTTGGGGTGAATAGGCAGCCCCTCCTTTGCAAGTACACGAATAACATTCGCAACACGAGAAATATTGCGACAACCATCACTGTCTATCGATTGTGTAGAACCACTACACTCTTGCCAAGATACCCAGACATTTCCATTAATTCCGATGATGACTCGTGTGCAATACTTCGAAATGTTAAAAAACTGATGCTGCGCCCGCTTAACTAAAGACGGCCGAACATTTATCAACTGACCAAACGAGCAGAGCTTCCCGTGTCTCTCGCCGGAACGCATGTGAAGAAAAACAACACCATCTGGAGAAATTCTTTGCACCTCAGCAGCAATGAGATGCCCCTGATCAAACATCTGCCGCATGCCCAGCTCATCACCGCGACCGCGACGGCGCAGTTCTCCACCAGGCTCTGCGACATTTGAAAGAGGCATGATGGCATCCTGTGTCGCGTTAATATCTACTCGCCATCGATTTCCTGAAACGTCCAAAATTCTACCAACCACTATGTCACCAATTTCAGGAAGGTATCTCGACAAGTTTCCCTTAACAGATACAACACGATCTGTGACTTCGGCAATGCCGTTTACTGCCGCAATAACTTCCCCTGTGCCTTCACTCAGAAGTACAGCTGCACTTGGTCGACTACCAGGAAATGTGTTGTAACCACAAAGAAACACCATACTACTATGCGACACGAGCTTGCCCTCTGAGTCCCCTCCACATATTGAGTCCCCAACAATGACAAAAGGATTGGACATCACTTGCACATCCAAATGCCAATGACCTAGAGAACGATGAAGAACAGAAAAGGAGAAATAATAATTCACTAATATCTAAGCTAAACCTTCAAGGGATGTAGAGAGCAGGCGGCTCGCAGTAATGAGCACGTATGCACATCAACAAAGAAGAACATGATAATAAATGCAACCCATCGGAATAAGTTATTTTCTATTTTGTGAACCACCTCAAAAGAAAAAGCCATCCAATATCTTTCAAAAGCTGTACACCACTGTGCTAGAAGTGGCAGCGCTGACACCACACAGTGTAGAGAAGAATAAAATCTTTATTTTCGTTTTCCGTGTTTACACAGCAAAAAGGTGGCAGTTATGAAACCACCGATTATCAAGTGCTTACCATCATTTTCAGTCATTGTGTTGCACGTCGTCACCAGTAACATGTAAAAACAGACACAAACACGGTTTGCCCGTCAGGAACTCTCGCACGTAGCGAAGCCGAACTGCCCATTCAATGTCGCATTGAGGTCTTTTCAACACTCTTTGACGAACGGCAGGAATACAATGTATTAGAGAAACCACATGAAACTCGGAAAACTTTTATCATTATGTCTAACTATGCTGGGGGGAGGAGGTAAGTTATCTGAATACCCTTGATCATTCGACTCCTACACTTCCTGTTTATGCAGATTCCTTGAATAAGAGATATGCTTAATAGGTAGTTAGGAAGGTCATGGGCGGTGTGAGACGTCAGAGTCCCCTCCTTCTTGGGATTAACCTCCCGAATGCAATACATCGTGCGCGCCGAGGTCAGGAAATGTTGGGAGTAAATACTACGTTGGGACATGGGTTCAAGATATAAATCTTCCAGCTAAGGCGGGGTTAGCGGTTATGAGCCACGAGGATGGCCCTAATTACCAATGCTTTGTTCTTTCCTTTCTGCCCGGAATTGACATTGCAATATAAGCAGCGAGTGCATTTAAGCGAACCACGATTATGGTTCTTTTCAAGTCCACCCACCCACACACCCTCTTACTGAGCAGCGAACGGAAAGTAATTTATTATGGAAAAAACGCATGCCCATCAAAACTGTGAGAGGAAGAAAGTTGTGACGGAGAATAAATAACAAGATTATTACCACTGAGTCAACTCAATGCTGCGTAGCGGGGGCTGCCGCATTATGGCCACAGAGAAAAAACCCATACGAATGAGTAAACGTGACAGGCCGACGGCAGACTCGCGAGCGAGACGCCAACGGACACCATTCCGTTCTTCCCTTCACCCCCTTTTGTTGTTATCTCTGGTCAGTCAACGTTAGGCGCTGAAATGCAAGAATCAGAAGTCTGATTAGCTTCTCTAGGAGAAAGCTTAGTACGTAAATGAACTAATGCTCCCTTATTCGCACTCAGGGAATGTCAAGATAGTACCTCAATATGACATGCAAATATAGGGGGAGGGGGGGGGGTAGCTAAGTACCACAGTCGCATTGATGCAGAACAACCATACGTTTATTCGACATACTATCCGTTAGCTCACAAATTGCTATTTGTGTCTACCCCTAGTCTGCATAGAAACTGGCTTACGGTTACGGTAGAATAGAATATCTTGCAACGCACACATCGATGGTTATAGCGAGTAATCCTTAATACCACTGCTATGCGTTAGCGCTCTTAGCATGAACTTACAGTTCAGGTCATAACACAAAAGAACACAACAATATATACCTCATTAACTGTTTCATTGCTTATAGTGCAGTATTCACACGTCTGTGTACCCACACCTCGAATCATCCGCATACATTCTTTTTTTTTGGCGGTGACTCTGCCTCTTTATTTATTTTTGAATTTCCGTGTTTATGGCTGTGGTAATCGCAATTGGAGTAGCACTCTTACTTTATGTGAATGATTATCTCCCTGTGTGGTAGTAAATTTATCACTTTGGCATTTTTACCATGATTTTGAGCACTGCCTCACATGGTCATCGAAGACGAGATCCTCTCAGATCTTTTCTTTTTTTCGGTAATAACCGATTCGTTCAGTTTGAACATGCAAAATTATAATGCATATGGATAATTTGCTACGTCTTAAAGCGTAAAGGCACTTTTCAACAACTGCAGCCCTTATTATCTTAAGTGCTCTATTCCATTGGAGTATTAGCTGATCGTTTGTTTACGAAGCTATGACCTATTTACTTCTCGCACGGATTTATTGACGGCCTTCCCGCTTAAAATGATATCATGCTTTTATCATATGAGCCGGCTCTTTGTACAGCGCCACGTCGATGGGGAATTTCAGGGCGTTTAGAAGCTATTGGGGTGGATCGTCAAGCCGCTAAGTAGGGAAGACATAAATGCTTACTTACCTGGTAACGAACTGCTACCGTTGGCGTGCATATGGTTTCCTTACTGATGTGAATCTCTCTTCCTGAACTGCACTTCTCTCATTGCATAGATCAGAGAACATTTGTAGACGGGCAGCAAACCTTTTTTTTATGTTGTTGAATGGGACGGGTGCCGAGAATGCCGATCATTCCTTTCGACTAATGACCATCACACATTTTTTATTCTCCCTGCAACCTATGTCGCAAATGAAGAACCTATTTGTGCAGTTATAACCGGAGGGTCTTTTCTTCTAGCTACAGGTGAGAGTAGTAATTATTCAGAGCTTTTTTGTTGTAGTTGACTATGTCGCTGGCATACTTGTCCTTGTTTTTTAGCGCCCACGTGGGACTTGTCTTATGTGGCATTTTTCATTTTGATAATCTTTGACCAGTCCACGAAGCTCATCCCGTACTTTGTACATAAATGCTCTTGCATGTTCTGTCAGAAAGTGTGCATCTCTCGTCATCCACACCACCGTGGTGGGCACAGCGGCTGATAAGCTCTTTTTCATGTTTGTTGAATATTTGTGCAACCCGTGGGAGGACCAAAGCATATCGTGTGCAGATATTCCTACGAGCAGGAACTCGTTGCATTTGTGGGCGAAGGAAAACCCGCTTGGGATGCATCAGGGCACAAGAGAATGTGCTTCTTTCTCACCTTGCTTTTCTCCAGTTGCTCCACAGCATCTAACTGTGTGATTGACTATGACATTACTGATGTGCTACCTCTTCCCACCGATAAAAGCATAAGCCCCCATTTATTTTATACTCTCCTTATTTGCGGTTGTTAACTCTTTCCTTTCACTGTGTGGCTATTCATACGGATACCGATTCTTTCGTGTGCAAATACTTTAACATTTTGTGGATCGTTCACTAATAATGGCTCGAAAACTGGTTGTTTGTAATTGTGTTATGTTCCTCTTTATGATGTGTGGGATAGCGAGGGAGAGGCCTTTCTATTTCAATCAGCCAGTCTTCTATCCCATTGTCTCCCATCTCCCTGTCTGTGACTGTATTGCTGGGACAAATGCATTTTTATTCCTATCACACTACCTGCTCCCTTGGTCATTTTAAATGTATTCATGTTACTCGGTTGGATAGGGATGAGATATACTAGATGCACTGCATATGGTGTGACTCCATCTGCTGTATCTCCTTGGGCCTTTTCTTTCGCTTGGATATTGCTCTCATAACACCACATGCGTCAGCGCCTTCATCTCTCTGTTCCACTTTTGTGTAACATGCTCCTGACTGTGCTAAAAGAAGCGCCATTTGATGCACTACAGATTCATGAAACCCATCTCAAACTTTTCTTGTTGATGCTCTACGTTTGTACCAAGACAGTATTTTGTTTATTTATTTCCATTACGAAGCATCTCATTGTTGATTATGTCTTTCGGCCATTCGACTCTAAGCCGTTGGACCACGCGAATTCCCTCACCTGTGACACAACGAGCGATGGTATCTGGCACAGCCACTCCTGATGGCCCAATGGGGATGGTGACATGCTCAGTTTTCAGTTATCTTGTCATTTGGGTGCTTTTATTGACCGCTGTGCCTACAACGTGTAAGACGTATAGCCCCATGTATCACTTTGACTTATTGCACGGGAGGACTACGTACGCTGACGCTCTAAATCGGTGCAAGCTGCGAAATGCGACACTGGCTCATATCGATTCACAAGCGACAGAAGAGGCTATATACGCAGCTATCGAGAAGAGCTACGCTGACTCAGCGGATACGGAACTAAGTACGGCGAACGTGATGATCGCAGGGGTGCGTGGTGCTCGTGACTGCTCCTGCATCAGATGGGACAAGTGCTGGTGGTGTAATGCGGAGGATGAAAGGGACTGTAGCGGTGCCAATGCCTTTTACCATGGGTACTCAACAGCTAGTGGGATGCCAATGAACGAGAAGTACAGTAACTGGGCCAACGGCTATCCGGCCGTCGGCGAGGCTAATCGTTACGTTATGCTCAGCTACGCTCTGAAGGGCTGGGTAAACCTTGAGGACGCCCTTGCGACAGGCGCCATATGCATGAGGGAGGCGCATACATCGGAGCCCTCTCCTACAGACAATAACGAACAAAGACGTGGCGTCGATGCTGCCGCGCGGCTGTGGTGGATTCCTCTCGTGGTCATCGTTTGCTTTCTGGTGGTAATCCTAGCCACTGCCCTCCTATACTCCTGCTACACTGTTTCTGCCCGCGACAAGCCATCTCAAATGCTCCAATCTGGAGGCGAGCCACATTCTGAGGGAGAGCAGCATAAATTCATTGCCTGAGTTATACCTTCCCACACGTAAACACTGGCAATAGAGTTATAGTGTGCTGGTGTACGCATATCCCTGACAGGGCGTGATGGTGCTGGCCCGTATACTCGATTTTATCTCTACGTCGGGAGCGTATGTCTTCAAGGTTTACCGGGGTGAGGCATTCGACAATGGAGTGGCCGCAGCCTCTGTGGCCAAACGGCTACGCTGCGACGCAGAAAGAATAGCCAAGGGCTTTCTCGACAGCACAGTATCCTGTCGGACTTCAGCTGGTTTATCAATTATGTTTGTAGACCAGGTAAAGGGTCTTGTAGGATATGGCGGGCGTGGGGGAGTTAGAGCATTAGGAGATATTGCAGCACAATTATCAACCTCTGTCCAATACGCGTCACGCATGGCTAGCATTCCACTTCAATGTATCTCTAAAAGGGTGGTGCAAAACAGGTGGTTTCAAACCTGGCCGGAGTAAAACCAAAGCCCCCTTTCCTTGCAAGATAACAAGTGAACAACGGCCCACGCGCAGTACGCCCGCAGAAGGTATGTGTGAAAGCGGTATACTGGGCAAATTCTAGGTTATATTTTTAATCCTCTCGCTATGTTGTTGTGGTGTAGCTGCGTCTATTGTTTTGAGGTTGCAGAGAAACGTCTGAGCTGTGCCATCGCACAGAAAGCTCTGCCTTCCTCTCACGCTTTACCTAGTGATATGACCAGAGTAACGGGCTCGTTGGGCTGTAATGGGCGGGCCCTCTTGGTAAAGGATGCCTGCTTTTGGCCGTAACAGCACTGCTTCCTCCTAGCGACTTCATGTATCTCTTCTACAAGCTGCACGAAGACCACCTGCAAATATTTATTCCGTGGCGTCACCGGCTGTCTCAGTGGTGAGCGCATCTCCTTTCTTTTTTCAACCTTTGGATAGTTCACTTGTTCTTCTCTGGAGTAGGAGCTTCAGCGCGAGGTAGTGGTACACGTGAGGGTGGACAGTGCCTATTAGTCAACTCCGCTGGTAATTTCCCTGATGTGCTGAGCCATGCGGTCTTACCCGACACACCTTTTTCCTAACTGTAGACTGTCATACATCTATTGCCATTTGCTGCTTGTTATAGTGTTGGGCATCGGCACTCGCATTGTTCCTGGAGATGCACGCTACGTGCGTACATATTACTTCCTGCAACTAAAGAATGCAGGCGAGTCCCTTCCTTCCATGGAGGCCGCCATCAGGCGTTGCATTAGCTACAAGGGAAGTGCGCTGCCCATTGCTGACTCGTTAGTCAAGGACACCGAAATCCTCAACACTCTGACCAGGTTTAAGGAGATGGAAAATTTAAACCATGACGTCACGGTTATGCTTCGCGGACGGCTTTTGTTGGAGGAATGTACACCTGCCACTATAGAGAGTTGTCCCTGGTGTTGGGTGTCCACCAGACAGCATTGCCCTGACAGAAATGAAACGGTATTCGGATACGGCATGGGTGCTGGTGAAGGTCGCTATCATGCCGTACCCGGTGCCTACAATAACTGGAATCAATATGCA
>JAIZPF010000013.1:202633-212936 GCA_020509355.1 Blechomonas ayalai | reverse complement strand
CGAGGCGAGAGCGCTTGCGGAGGAGCTGGCGCAGAAGCAAGAGAGCTCAGGTTATATTGTGCGTGACATGGAGGAGCAGGTGGCTTCTGCTCATGCTGCAGCAGCAGAGGACCGGCAGGCCGTGGAGGCTGAAATGCTGGATGTTTTAGTGCAGCTGAAGGCTCTTGAGGGGGAGAATGAGGCCTTGCGTGCACTGTGTGAGGAGAACGATCGCGCTCTTCTTGATCTTGCAGCCCATGATGAACGGATCTGTAATAGCTGTGAGTCCAAGCCTCACCGGACTTCTCTGCACAAGAGGGTCTTTGAGGGAGATGAGTGGGCGACTGTTCTTACAAGGAAGTACGAGGAGTTGCACGAGGCTTTTGTAACGGATGCCACCGTTGCATGCCATGTATCCGCTCATGATATCAGTGGTGTTACGTTCACTCTCGGCAGCCTGCATGTTTCCCTTGCTGTGCAGCACAACGACGATGTCAGCGACAGCGATATCCAACGTCGGATCAACGAGTATGACTTCCCGCGTGTGATGGCGTTGTATAAGAAGCGCGATACCCCGCCCACAGGCCTCGACCAGGCCAAGTTAGACATTGAGGAGCTGGAGGCCGCGTTAGCCCAGCAAGCCAGTGAGAACGAAAGACTACGCCACGAAACAGAAGGTCAGGCAGCTACTGCTGAGGAGAGGCACGCCGAGGCCGAGGCGCTTGCGGAGGAGTTGGCGCAGAAGCAGGCGGAGGCGGAGCAGCTTGCGGCGGAGGTTGCCGCATTCCGCGAGAAGCGTAACTTTGCACTTGCCGCTCGCCAGGGTGAGGAGCTGCCGTGCACTGAGCGTGCGCTGGTGGCTGAGGAGGCTACGCAGGCGGCTGTGGACCCTGAGACGATTGTGGAGGAGCCGCTGTACTGCGCGACACTGGAGGAGCTGGAGGCTGCGCGGGGCGAGGCGAGAGCGCTTGCGGAGGAGCTGGCGCAGAAGCAGGGTGAGTGTGTGGCTTATCTTGATAAACTTGAGGAAGCGCTTGGGTTGTTGGCTGATGTGAGGGAAGAAGCTATGTTATCGTCTGTTGCCTCTGAGAGTTCAGTTATCAGGGTTAATGAGTGTAATGCAGAATTGGAGCGTCTTAGTGCGGAGGTAGCTGCTTTCCGAAAGAAGCGTAATGATGCTGTTGTTGTACGACGTGACCATCCAATACTGAGTGTTCCTGATACATGTGTTCCTTTGGATAATGCTGAGGATGTTCCTGTGTCTGTGCTTTGCATTGCGGATGAGCCGCTGTTGTGTGTGACCCTTGAGGAATTTGAGGAGGAGCGGGCTCATAGTGCAGTGTTGGAGGAGGAGCTGGCATGTGTGTGGAGCCGGATACGGGAAGCGCTTTCTCTGAGCTCGCATGAGTGTGCCGCGGATGATGTGTTGGCGGGGTTGGGTGGGATTTTGGGGTTGCTGCATGACGCCCAGCAGGCAGAGAAGGTGGCGACAGAGAGTCTTCGTGTGGTTGAGGGGGAGTTGGCCGATGTGCGTGACCTTGTGGATTCAGAGAGGTCTCGCCATATTGTGGACAAGGAAGAATTGCAGGCTGAGGTGGAGCGACTGCAGAAGGAGCTAGACTTTATGACAGACAGACTGGACGAGGTATGTGCTCTTTATGGTACGGCTGGGGCGTTTAGCGAAGAGAGCGTGAACAAGTTGGAGGCTCTTGCTGAAATGTTGGAGGCTTCTCGTACGAGTGAGAAGGAAGCTATCGCTCGTGCACAGGCGAGGGAGTGTGAAGTGGCAGAGCTGCTGATGAGGTTTGACGATGCGAGCGCAAATACAGCGCATGTCGATCATTTGGAGGGTGAGATGCGCCGCCTGAAGGAGGATGACCGACTGTTAGCTGAGGAACTGAAACGGAAGGAAGAGGAACTTGCGGCTGTACGTGAGCAACTGATGAAGGCGGATGAGAAGGTGGTACTCAAGGAGCGTGAGGCGGAGCGCATGGAGATGGATATGGACACCTTAAATAGTCGTGTGCTCGATCTGCTGGACGAACTGCGGGACAAAAAGACCCAGTACGATCAGGTGATTCATGATCTCGATGAGTTTGCCAAGAATCAAAACCGTGCCAATGAGAAGGAGCTGTTGCAGAAATTGGCACTACGGGAGCAGGAGCTCTTTGAGCTGCAAGAGGCACGACGCGGAAATGCAGCGGAGCACGAAAAGGAGGTTGATGTACTGCAGGAGCAGATTGCACGCCTACGGAGCCAACTGGAGAGCGACACGAGCTTTCTGAAGGAGTTGCAGGACGAGGTCAGCCGACTACGTGCTGCGCTATCCGCTACCGAAGATGAGCTGAAGAAGAGGGTGGAGGAGGTGGAGGACCTTAAAGAGGGCATTGATATAATGGTGGATGAACATGATGCCGATATGCGGGAGGTGGAGAACGAACTTGACGGGAAAACAAAGGAAGTTTCTGATGCTTTAGAGAAGCTGGAGGAGATGTCGGCCATGTTGAAGGAGGCGCGTGAGGAGGAAGAGATTGCTCACAAGTTACGTACGGAGTCTGATGCCGAAGTATTTCGTCTGCAGAGGGAACTGGACACACTGAAGGTGATGCAGAACGCTTTCGCCGAACCCGATGACAGCGGCCGTGATAAACTGCTTGCCAAGTACTTGGAGACGGAGGGCAAGCTTACCGACGCGGAGCTGGCTCTGCGGGAGAGTGAGACTATCACCGCAAAGTTGCAGTGTGACCTCGCCCAAGCTGGGTGCCAGCTGGAGGAAAAAGCCAGCGTGAGCGATAAGCTTATTTGTGACTTACGCGCGTGCCTTATTCTAGCTATGGATTCGCTGTCGGGCAACCAGACCACCATGGGCACATCCGCCGTCTCATTAACTCACATTCGAGATAAGATGCGATGCCTCTAGGAAACAAGATGCAGACGAAGCAGATAACGTTAGCTTTCTACGGTATGGTTGACCTTTTCCTTTTCGGTTCCCCCCATGAAGATGTACGTTGCATGCGTGGGTTTCTTTTCGCTTTCGTTTGAGCATTCGGCGTGGATTAATACGTAGACGACAGAATGGGAGAGGGGCACATAGGGGATATGATTAATGGGCTATGCGTGTGGGAGTAGTGTGTCATTGTGCTTGGCAGTATGTGTGATGCCGTACTTTTTTTTTTTTCCTTTGCGTGGTGGGGCGAGACGCACTGACGACGGGAGCGGCGTCCGGATGGCCTTTCGTAACCAACAGATTGCCCAAGGACTCCCTTCACACTGGCATTAAAGTCACAGTGTCTTGCTTTTCTACCTTTTTTTTTTGACAGCACTTGACGGTGGGGGAGGTGTTCTTTCGGTTAGCTATAGTGGTGGGCGTTGGCCAGCGTATCCGGTAAGCTTTTCCCTTGTGGGCGCGCTGGAGTGGAGGCTGGCGCTGAACGTGACGCGTTTTTTTTAGTACTAGCAAGCTTTATCCTCGAAGGAAGCGCGGAGACTGTGGCACGTCGTAATACGCAGAGGCGGGTGTGCGTCTTTCTGCAGCCCGCATTGTGCGAGTCTAGCACTTGTAAGCATTTCTTGAATGCTACGCATATTTGATGAGTTGATTACTAGCTGCGAGCGAGCGGCCTCTGAGGGGAAGAGTGGCACATCACATCATGCTATGCTGGTGGAAGCAGCTACTGGGCTGAAGCAGTACGTGGGAGCAGCTCGCCGCGATTCATCTTGTGGAGTAGTTGCTGCGACAGGAGTAAATGCTCGGCCGATATCAGAGTTGGAGGCCACGGCAGCATCGCGAGACTCAGGCGCGGGGGCATTGGCTACCGATCTTGCTTCACGCCATGATACGGAGGTGGCTGACCACGAGAAGAGGACTACGACAACAAACGCTTTGAAGCTAAGCGTTACAATGGTGGAGCGTGAGACAGCGTCGACGCCGCCAAGGTTGTTGCAAGGGTGCGCGGAACAATCTGCGCCGTTACCACCGATGGACGAAACGTTTGCTCCGTTTATAGGCATGGAGGAGTACCTTACGTCTGCAATGGAGATAAGCAGGCTATCTTATTCCTGCTCTGCCGCCATACTCGCTGAGAGGGGCAGTAACGGAGCGGTGTCCCGCTCATCCGCTAAGGCTCTCACCGCGTCCCTAGAGCTAGCCACCGTTCTGCTACACTCTGGCGTTCTCCCAACCCTTTTCGTCGCCGCGCCGCCCAATGTTCCTCTACCTCCATGCACAGGAAGCGGGGCTCCCATTTTTTTTTCCAAGCTTCTCGGTACCGGTGCCTCCAGTAGGGCAGCACCTCCACCGTTGGACGAGAATAATGAGCCACTTGGTGTAGTGGCGGCTGTGCCTAACATGCGGAATGTTCGAACGGCGCTAGTAGATTCGGTGCTTACCGCGGCCCAATATGCGCTTACCAGACAGCCACACGACAAGTTGCGCTATGCCTATATTGCTGCCCTTCATGCTGCTTGCGTGCCGCGTGTGAGCCGTGACAACATTAGTGATGTAACGAATCTCCGCATACACTCATGCACTCTCGCTGTGCACGGCCCACGATTGCTTGGCGTGCTTCGCTTACTATTTGGCAGTTTTTCGATTCCCAACCTGTCGCCGCATGCGTGTGAGGCAGCCAAGTTGGCTGTGAGGAACACAGCAAAGGCCGTCTCCAAGTTCGCTGAGCAGGAGATACACACCGCTACGTCTGATGTGGGTGGACCTGAGCACGATCCTTCCTTCCCCGCGTGCACCCATGCGACGCCTGCTCCGGTCCCTGATGTGGCATCTTGCTTGACGCCTGGTGTCCCTACTACGGTAAAGGGCGGTGACACTTTGTCTGCAGGCTCTGGCGATCCCCCCGGGCCACGTGCCACCGACAACACGGGAGAGCAGCGAACTGCGCCAGACTGCGTCTCACTTGAAGGGAGGGATAGGGTGGTGGGGCATCTAGAAGAAGAGATGCCGCCGAGTGGCGCCGACGATTGTCTGCAGATGCTAACCTTTTGCTCTGCCGTTGTGCGCAACGCGCCGCTTCCTACGGTGTCGGGCGCTGGCGCAGCGGCAACCATCAACATGGTCGATGCTGTCTCAACTGAGCCTGCAGAAACACCTCCGGATGCAGCAGAGTGTATGTGCGAGGAAGACTGCACTCGCTTTCAGAACTACCCTGCACTAGTGACAGCACTTGGTGTGATGTTGTATGTTGTGGTGAACAGTAGTCCTGCCTTTCGAAATACTGCCCCTGCCGTTACGTGCGTGAGACAGGGCGTGGTCCCGGCCGCACTACGCACATCCGTCTCCGGCGATACGGACGTGTTTCGCCTCTCGCTGAACGTGTTGCTCATGTGCTGCCTTACGTTTGGCCCATCACTGGTGAACGAGACGAGCATGGTATTTCGCCACGTATACACTCGCGTGCTCACGTCTTCGTATACCTCGCTGACGCAGAAGCTGCTCGTTCTCGAGGCACTGCAGAAGTACTTTGAGGAGCCGCAACACCTGATCGGATTGTTTTTAAGCTATGACTGTGATACCAACTCACACAGCGTTTACGAAGAGGTTATTCATAGTCTTGCTGCGCTGGCCGCGGTATCACCGAGTGTAATTCCAACCACTGCAGGTGGCACTGCCAGTCGTGCTGCCAGCTCTCCCTCGACAGAGTCACTTCCTGTCTCCACCGAGCCGGTCGAATCGCTGTGCCAAGTGAAGCTACATTATGACGTTCCAGAGTCGCTACGGCGAAGCGCGCTGCTTACCCTTCTCCTTGTAGCGGACTCCGATGTACAGTGGATCGAGCGTTTTGAGACTCATCACACTGATGGGCCTACCGCTAAGCAGCCCCCGTTGCCGACTGGCGCCGTGCGCTGTACGGACGGTTCAGATGCCCTAGGTGGAGATGAGCGTGCTCTCGATTCAACGCGGATTGCAGATGCCAGCACTTCGATAAGCGATGATTATTTACAGGCGTGGCGCTACAAGGGAAGCTTTCGGCACTTCTTATCTCTCTTTAACGATCAGGACCGACCAGAGGCCGCGTTGAAGTACCTTCAGGAGTCTTCCTTGCTGTTGGCAACGCCAGAGAAGCCGACTGAAATGGAGGTGCCCATGTACTCTGCAGATGGCAACCCCCCAGTGTGTGGCACGGGAGCGCCAGCCGATGGACCTGCTGCAGCGTCTGATTCTCTGTCGCCGAGTACGGTTAGTGATACAGCAGCTATAGACCCAGAGAATGGTGATGTCGTTCAGGCCAGACACCAGGCTCAGTTTCTCCGTCGAAACGAAGACTATCTGGATAAATCTATTTTGGGGGAGTTCTTCGCCAAGTGCTTCCGCAAGACGGAGACGCGACTGATATTTGAGGAGTGGATTAAGCTCCACAATTTCCACGGGCAGACGCTTGACCAGGCGCTGAGGCTGTTTCTTGGCGGATTTAAAATTCTCGGCGAGGCCCAAGTGGTGGACAAGACGATGGAGCTTTTTGCGGCGCACTATTGTCGGCAGAATCCATCCATGTTCAGCTCAGCCGACACCGCCTTTATTCTCTCCTTCTCCATCTGCATGCTCAACACGGACGCTCACAGTCCGCATGTGAAAAATAAGATGACGTTGGAGGGCTTTATTCGGAACAACGCAGGCATCGATGAGGGCAATAACCTTGACCCCACCCTTCTCAGCGACATCTACGATGCCATCACACGACAGGAAATTGTACTCAGGCCCTCGGCGAAACTTGTTCGCAATACCGGATGCCCTGTGGGGAGTCACTCCCATCTTTCAACGCAGAGCGAAAGACTGGCGAGTGACACGATGTCGTCCGGACTGTTGCAATCAATTCCAATTTTGAGGCATTTTGCCCCATTGACCACTGCTGCCTCTGACACGATGTTGATGCCGAAGGCTATGCACACCGGTGGATTCTTCACTTCCAGGCTGCGCATGTGCGATAAGGTGTACCGAGAGGAGCTGCGCGTGGCGCTCAAGGATGTGCTCGAGGCGCTACACAACGGCTCCGGGACATCCCGTACAACCTTTGTCGCTGCCACAAGCTTGGAACATGCGATTCCCATGTGGAGCGTCACCGCGCCACTCTTGTGTCGCTTGCTCATTTCGTCGCTTGGGAAATTGTACGACGATGCGGAGAGCTACACACCGTCACCGCCCCCATCGTCTTCCCCAAACGACAAGAGCAGTTCAAAGTCCGTTGGCAGCGTCACCGCATACATGACGGCAACGCAGAGCGTGGACTATCACAGAGCATTGCTACGGGGTCTAGTGAACACCGTGCGGGTGTGCTGTTCCTTTGGCAACGTAAGCCACACGGAGTGGCTACTGCAGCAGGCAGCACAACTTACCACCATAAAGGAGCGTATTGTGGTGAAGGGTAGCCCGATTCCCCACATCGTGGTGCTACAACCGATGGCATACCCCCGTCTTGAGCTGCTGAGCACGTTGCTTAATCTGTATGTGTCGTTTGGCTCGTCTTTTACCTCCGTTGGATGGAAGGTGGGGTACCAGGTTGTGTCGCTACTGGATGCACTCGGAAATGGTACGGAAGGACTGTGGCTGAGGCAAGCACGCAGGCTGGCGAAACCTGTGAAAGCGGACGGTTCCGCGGTGATGACCGAAAAAAAGGTCCCGACTTCGTCTCCTCGACGAGAGGCCCCCGATGTGTGGTTCGGGCAACTAAAGGATGCCCCTACCTCTGTCCACCTCGGCTCCCGACGGTTACGTGAATGTATTTTGTCGGACCTTCGGCAGATCTCGCACAATTCGGTTGACCAATGGCTGGAGCGACTGTTTGATGTGACGCTGTACCGCCCTGACACACTGCTGGAAATGGCAAATGGCATTGTGGAGGTGTGTGGCGATGAACTGCGCCATCAGCGCACGTTCTTTCTCACAAAACTTTTCGAATTTGTCACTGTGTGTGCCACCGTTTCCAGTCGTCTGCAGTGGCGAGAGCTGTGGGCCAAGGCGAATGAGGTGTTCGTCGTGGCGGGTAAAATGCCTGGGAGGATGGCCATTACTGCTCTTGAGGGGCTACGCAGTATCGCCCTGACCTATCTGATGCGGGAGGAGTTGCTCAACTACTCGTTCCAGAAGGAGGTGCTGCGCCCCTTCGAGGTCATACTCATGCACAACCAGGAGGTACCTGTACGTCAGAAGGTGCTTGGGATCATGTCGGAGTTGGTCCAGTTCAGAGCGGCGCATCTAGCCAGCGGATGGAGCGTGGTCTTTTCCTGTCTGAGCCACGCAGCGGGCATACCAGAGGTTGTTGACATGGCGTGGGAGGTGTGCGAAATGATTATATGGTACCACGTGAGCTTGATGAAGGACTGCTTTAGTGACCTCGTGTTTTGCCTAACAGCGTTTTCATGCACCAATATCAACGAGCAGGTGCCTCTGCGCGGGCTGTCCTATCTCTTGGCATGTGGCCATTGGCTGCAGTTCGGTCTGGAGGCCCCACCACCAGAGGTCCGGGACGCGGATGCCGTCTCACTGTGGGCATGCCGCTTTGGTAATGCCGAGCAGGGTGCCCATGCCTCCTTGACTCTTGGTAAGCACTTGACTCGTGTGACGCTTGCTACTGCGCCGCTGACCTCGGAGAACCTTCTCATGAAGCCGGTGAGTTACACTGCAAAGACGCATTATCACCTGTGGATGGCTCTTTTTGAGGGCATGGTGCCCATTGTCGTGGTGCACTCCTCGCTGCGTGTACGGGCCCACGCGCTGTGCTCGTTGTGGACGCTGCTCCACTATTATGGCCCCGTCTTTTCCGAAGAGGTGCAGGGTTCGCTGTTCTCGGTCATGCTGCAGCCAATGCTCGTGACTCTGCTTAAGAACGTCTCCACAAACGGTGTGGCTGTGAGCGAAAGGCGCATGGAGTACCGCACTGTGGTTTATCTCGCCTTAAAGGGCATGATGTGGGCGTGTGCGGCCCACAATCGCTTGCTCTCCCTTGCATGCACAACATTACGTACCCTTCTCACAGTCACTCCTTTCTCGATGGAGATGCTGCAAAACGATATGGTGGATGTCGTGCTGCGCACCTGTGAGGACTTTCTGGGTGCGGCTAACCCGCCGGATGAACTGCTCCTGACGGCAGCCCCGACCATTGATGACAAGCAGTCTAGGTTACCTCTATCAGTTGTAGCGGAAGACAACGCGGCATCGACCGTGTCGACAGCGATGAGGGGTGACAAGCGGACGATTTTCTATGGGCTGCTGCACGAGGCGCAGCAAACCGGCGTTGTGGACGTTGCCAATTACAAGCGGACAGCTGGCTGGCTGGAACTAGCGCGGTCGCCGGTGGCCACCACTGCGATTGTTTCGCTTCCCCCGGCGTTGTGTGCTAGCCCTTTCCTGTCGTTGATACGGGAGACGGTGCTCCAATGTTTCACCACCGGACTACTTGACCGGCTGCGTGGCCTTCTACAAGAGCAGCGTGCGCGTGGGGAATCATGTGGCCTTATTTTGCGAGCCATGCGACGTACGCTTCTCGCGTTGAGTTTCTATTGCATTGCGACAAAGGATGTGCGTGGGCTGCGGCAGTTACTGTGTGCTACTGATGCTGTTGAAACTGTTGCGCAGGGTGACCACCAGGCTATGCGCATGCCCGTTGAGTACCTCCTGCTGGTGCCATACACGTGTGCATTGGTGGAGTTTATATTTGCGTTTGGTATGGGGATGGACGACGTGACACAGGAGCTTTTGAAGCGAAAAATACTCAGCATTCAGTGCGATATGAGACGTGCTCGACTGTATTGTATAGAAAGCCAGCAGTGTGTGGCACCGAAGGAACGTGATCAGAGCGACACGGAGGGCAGCAAGCCGTGCATGATGATCTGTGGAGTACCCCTGGAGGGGACTAGGGGTAGTGGCGCCTCAGGTGAAGCAGACCCACCGTCACACCTCTCCCAAGGGCATACCTTTGGCGATGTTTTTCGCTACGGACAGTCAGCGGTTACCAACAGACGAGAGACTAGTGTGACGGAGACACCGCCGGGAGTGGGCGAGCGTGACTATCAGGAGTGGGTCTACCTGACACACTTGGTGTCCTTACGATTCTTGCTTCTGCTGGGAGAGAAGTCCGTTCTCGTGTCGTCGATACCACGTACTGAGCTACTATCATTTCTGCCACTGCTCCCCAGTTCCCTCGAGGAAGGTGCTGTCCATACTTTTGTGTCCAGCTGCTGGGAGGAGCTTGAGCTTCACTTGACGATGCCGGTGGAGGGTGCACTGCAACTAGCCGTAAAACTCCTTCAGGCTGGTGATGGGGAGCGATGCCAGGAGGTGGGGTAATTACCACGAAGGTTATAGGCGGTGCGCTGC
>JAIZPF010000013.1:185537-202564 GCA_020509355.1 Blechomonas ayalai | reverse complement strand
CCCCCCCCCCCGGAAACCATGTCTTTGTTGTTACGCTGGAGTTGAGTCTCTGAAGGGATGAGCCATGGACTAACACTGTGACACCTTCCGTGCTGCAATATTCTTATTTGTGATATACTGCTGAGTCTGTCCCTCACGCATTACTGGTGGCCCATTGATATGTGGAGCAAATCATCTGTTTCACGGACGGCGTATCTTGCGGCGAGCTAGTCTTTTCTCTGTATGCTCATGTGATGTAGTCAGCCACCGTCTCTATCTTCTGCTCTGATTGCTTTCTTCACTGTCCCTTTAGTATTGACAAGCATTTCTAGAAGCTTGCAGAAGTCTGCAAACACCCACAGAAGCGGCCACTCACACCCACATCACCGTGACGTGAGGGTCGATAGTGTTTACACAAAAGAGAGAGAGAGAGGAGAGCTTCTTGTGTGCTTCCTCTTTTTATTTTCATTTTCTTTGGCTTTTACTCCGCGCAGAAGTTTTCTTCCCTGTTTCTTTTCCCTCCCTTCCCCGTTGTGCTTTGCTGCTGTTTGCTTGGCACCAGCCACTTCGCCGTTGTATCTTTTTAAAAAGGTACCCGCATAGAGAAGAGACGTAACTGACGCAGCTGCTGACCTGTGCGGGGCACTGTCCTTTCCACAGGAAAGCCTTCTAGCTTGCCCTGTTCTCCTTCCACTTACCACCGACCGTACATTCAAGAAGATCTTTGCTTGAAGGCACTTGCGGCGCCCATCGCTGTGCAGGGAGTTGGGTATTTGTATTTTTGCTCTTTCGTAACACATCCCAATACGAAACATTAGGGCCCAAGGTGTGGAGGAGCAGCGAGGACTTCCCTGCTTTCTCCTTCAGCCATCGACTGCGCGTGATGCCGTCAGAGAGCGCGACGCCTGACCCAGCGGGGCTACCCAAGTCCGGCTCCTCCAATCGTAAACTTTCCGAAAAGCGTGAAATGCTAGGCCACCCCTGCGCCGGTAGAATCACCCCTAGAGGGGTACCCGCATCTAAGCCTAAACCTGCGCCAGCGCTGGTGTCACGGTCTTCTTTGGCAAGCATGATGCAGCAAAAATCATTGGTGGAGAGCGTTCAGAAGGGTGGGGTGCTGGATGTCGAGGCGCTGGCGACGGAGGAGTTGCAGCAACGAAGTTTGGGGTCTGCTCGCAGTGTGTTTGTGCGCATGCTTGATTACGGCGTCACCTCGGAGCAGGGGGCGCGGAGGACGATGGAGGACCAACACACGATGTTGGCGGAGGGCATTCCTTTTTTCGGCGTGTACGACGGCCACGGGGGCACCCAGTGTGCCGAATACCTGCGCGATAACCTGCATAAGCTCATTTTAGGTCATCCGGAGGTCAGGAGCAATACGGAGAAGGCGATTCGTGACGGGATTACTGAAGCAGACCGCACGTTTCTTGCTCGGTCTGAGGTAGAGACGAACGAGTCTGGAAGCGTGTGCGCGGTGGCGCTAATTGTGGGCAATACACTGGTCATAGGAAATGTGGGAGATTGCGAGGCGGTGCTATGCCACGGCGGAAAGCCGGTGGTGCTCACTGTGAAGCACAATCTGACGAGCAGCCTATCAGAGCAGGAGCGCGTCAAAGGGGCGGGAGGAAAGGTCTTCCATAACCGAGTTGGCCACCCCAAGTTTAACCCCAGTGTTGTTAGTCTTGCCGTGACGCGAGCCATTGGCGATGCCGGCTTTAAATTGGCTGAGTACACCGATGGCAAGCCCTCCGGCGTCATTGCTGACCCGGACACATGTTCGACTAAGCTTACAGATGAGGACGAGTTTCTCGTCATTGGCTGCGACGGCCTGTGGGATGTCATGTCGTACGACGAGGTGCTCTGCTTCTGCAAGCGGCGTCTGCACGAGGAGGGAAAGGATGCCCAAGCGATAGCGGAGGAGCTTGCACAGGCCGCCTTGGACAAGGGTAGCACGGATAATGTGACGGCCATGTTCATTCACTTGCTTCGCCGTGACGGCGGTGGTAGCACGCTCGTTCTCGAGGCCACTGCCACACCTTCAAAACTGGTGGACACACTGCCGCAACATTCCAAGATTGCCGAGTAGCCTAGCCAGGTATACCTAGTCAGTATATGTGTCGGAGTTTGGAGTGTCTGTAGCCCTCTACGGTATGTGCGATAAGGAACTTCCTATCTGTAGAAGACTGAGGTGTGTGCCTGTGACAGGCCATTTTTGTTTTATTCGAGGGAAGGGGGCGGGGGGGGGCAGAGACATTCTCCACGCCTGCAATGCCCCTTCCTGGTGGCGTCCTCATGCATCGCAGGGGTCTATAGAATGCTCAGCGAAAGGGTGTACTTCTACCACTGTCGGGCCCGATGATGCCTTTTTATGGGCGTCTTGGGAGGAGACCAAAGAAGGTCGCATATCGGAATGCCATCCCGGAGGGAGAGGTGGGTGGGTGGGGGACGGTGTTTCCAAATGAAGAGCCACTCTTTTTCTTTGTTTTCAGTGTCGAATAGCAAGCGGATACAGGACCAACTGCCGAGCCCCCCCCCCTGCCCAGTGATCAGGTCTTTCGTCCACTGCCTAGCTTTTTCTTTTCCTGTCAATGACGGCTTGCGTTCTTGCAGGAGCCGCTGAGCCGCCCCCACTGGGTGCACCGTATCACTGGACGGAGGTGTGAAAGTGCTGATTATCCGTTTTGTGTGAGTACGATGCGCGAGGAACCCTCGAGAGGGAAACTTCGTGTTGCTGGAGCTCTGCGTACTGGGAGGATGTGTTTTTTCTTTTTTTTTTATTTTATGCGACTTTGCGACCCACTGCCACCGCCCTCACAGGTGCCACGTACCCTTTCGCATACCGCCTCCCAGGAGGGGGCGATGTGGGACTCGTCGTCCGAGAGGTGACCCTACCCATTGAAAGCCCTCTGGTGCTACCATACGGGTAGGTGTGGAGGATATCATCGGTGGGACGCCTGGAAACGGCAGCGCTGCACGTTGTCGGGGGGGCGGGGAGGGAACTCGGCCTCCATCGCCACCCGAAATTCCCCAGGTTCCTGTGGCGGTTTAACCTGCCAATTTCGCCATCACTAATCGTGCCGGTGTTGGAAATTGAATCGCTCCTCCGAGAGAACTCTTAGCCGCCATACATGCAGTGATCACACCACGCGTGCCGGTTTTGACGTCCTTCCACAATGGAGGCACTGGACCTTGGCTCCGCGATGAGGTATCCCGCTGCAGAAGGGAAGAGGCTAAGAGTGTGCGTTTGTGTATGTGTAATTGTACCAACGCGGGGGCCGTTCCGTCGGTAACCTGACAAACCACAGTACGATGGTACCACTGTGTTTGTGTTAGGGATTTGTTGTTGTTCTTTTTCTGTGGTATCCGCTCGTCCACAGTCTGGCGATGAGGATGTGGGAGGGGGCTGTGGTTGAAGAAAAGTTGCTGGTGCGGCGACTATGATCTATGTGCTGTTCGTGGGGAGAGCCGGGGTGATGGTGGTGGTGCAGAGTGTCGTTCTCATCGTCAGGGCTGATGCAGATAGTTTGAACAGGGTTTGAGTATGACACACGAGAGATTAGGCCGGGAGTCGCTGAGAGACAAAACATCAACTGGGTGGGCTAGCTCGAAAGAAATGGGACTAGCTTATGTTTCCGTGATCTTCTACTACTTTCGGGCTACAGCACACCTTGGGACAGGGTACGTAGGTAGCTCACAGGGTGGGTAGGGTGCACTGAGGAGTCGCATACGAGGACGAGTATGAGAGGCAAAATAGAGGGCAGCCGTTACTCGGGAGTGTACATGTGACTGTGTTCACGCGCATACGGCGAGGCTTTCGCTCCATCAAGCTAGGACGCCTCTTTCCGAGGACTGATAGAGCTTTTGTTGCGCCATCCGCTGCATACCGCATCACTTGTACGCTTGATGTATTACAATGCCGAGTGGAACAACCTTCTTTATTTTTAGAGAATTCGTGTCCCATTTCTGCGCCACTTCGTCTTGGTTGACCTCGTTGACTTCTTTGTGCAATTCACGCCAGAGCCATGTTTTTAACATATCCTTTGCCCCCGTTGCTTGGCGATGTACTTCTTGGTTTCCCCTTTGTATTACTTTCCGTTATGGGGCTTCAGGCGTCTTTTAAGGGTTTGCTTTGGATGTGGTGCGACTGGCCACTCTTTGGGTGAGGCTCGGGATTTAGGAGGGCGGATGCGTGGATGGTGGTGCTCGCCCTGGTTTCTTGTTTGTTTCTTGTTTGTGGTGCGTACGTGATGTGTTGTTGCACTTTTCGCCCTCATCTACTTCATTCTCGCTTTCTGCGGTTGTTCTTTGTTCTCCTTCCGTTTCTTTATGGTTGTTGGTCTCTGTGTGTGGTGTGTTCGTACCCAGCTAACTGTCTGTCTGTATGTAGGTCTGTGCTGTGAGAGTCGTGGTGTATCGTGAACGAATACTGGCTGTTGGCTGGCGGGTGTTTAATCAAGTTCCATGCAGCCCTTTGTAAGACACAACCTGTAGAATGTACTCTTTTGTCACAGATAAGCAATATCTTTGGGACTCCCACCCTCCCAGCTGTGTACAATGCCATGCTCTCATGTAGGACCCATACGCGCGTCTTTCTCCTCCTTCTGTTGTTCCGGTACTTCCTTTTTCTCGCCTCTTGAACTTACGCGTGATCACACTTCGGGTGTGCTCTTCCTACGGAGACGGGCCTGCAGAGAACTACCGACACGCGATCAGAGACTGGCACCGTTGGGACATACCGAGGAGACGTGCGCCTATGCGGTCTACTCACTCTGCCTGTAGGGGCGGTGGTATACCTAGCGGCCCTGCTCAGGCATTACCTGTGGATAGCTATCGCTCGGATACCGTTGACTCCCTGCAACCGAACAGCAGCGCCGGGGTTCCCACTCACCTCACGCTAGAACTTGCCACTTCCTGGCCCTCAGTTTCACAGATGGCTTCTGCCAATAGCCGTGATATGGTGCCATCCCTACAGGACCCCCTTAAGGGTGTCGCTGACTGCTCTTCCAGCACGGGTTCCGCTGTCCTCACCTTCTCGGGGGGCCGAACTGTGGCTGCGGCCGTCCCGCTTGCCTCTCTGCAGGCTCCCACCTCATCACTGAGGGTGACCAGTCCCCCGGTGGGTCTTGGCAGCAGCGCCATGGGGCTGTCGCAGCGGGTGGGGGAGAGCGACCAGATAGCTTTTGACGCTGCCCGACCAGCATCTGCCCGTTCCCCGCTACCACCCTCTTTCATCCCCGCTGGTGACTACACTACGCGGATTGGCCACTCTTCCATTTCCTATACGTCGCCGATCTTCCACTTCACATCGCCAGACACGTCTATTCTTGCGATGGAACACAATAATCACTGCAAGCTACTCGCCACTGCCACGTCCAAGAACGAGATCTTTGTCACGTTGACTCAGGTCATGCCTGTTATTGCGAATCAGGGCGTGGGCTTACCTACGGATCCGTGGGTAGGGCGACAGATGGTGCAGCAGGACGAGCGGCTCCTTGACTGGGAGCCGACCGCGATGACGGTTCTGGTGGACCGGCTGCGTTTACCGTGTACACAACTGATGTGGGCTCCCTGGCAGCACGGTGTCTTTCTCGGTTGTATCTGCCCTGGTAAGTGTATTCGTGTGTACCGCTATTTGCACGGACGATGGGCATTGGACAAAGCTGTGACCGCATCCGACTGCGCTGCCGCTTCATTCTCAGTTCACTTCACCATGGCTTGTGCGTGCTCCAACGGCAAGGTTTTGCTGCTGGCTCGCCGCACATGTAGTGAGGGCAGCACGTGGGCGTCATGCAGCAGCTATCAGTGTTTCCACACGACTGAGGGCCCTGATGGTGCTGCGAGACAGACTAACTCCGCCAGTCCCATGGACTCCTCGCCGCCAAGCCGTTTATCAGCCGGGGAAACGGACCTCGCTGACGGACAGGACCTCTGTATGCGGCATAGGGACTGCACCAGCGTGAGCTGGGACGACACGGGCTGCTTTCTTGCAGTAGGGCAGCGGGGTGGGGCAGTGCAGATTCTCTGCGTGACGAACGACAGCACAACTGTGAGCCACGTGGCTTACGACTTCCCACCCGCTCGTAGTGGTAGTAGCGGTGGTGGGGGATGCAGACATGTAGCCTGGTCACCTACTGCCGGCAAGAGCTTCCTCGTGCTTGCTATTGTGTTCAGTCAGCACATCACCTTGGCGGTGTTTAAGCGCCCCCGCAGTGTTTACCTTGGTGGCGCTGGCGGCGCGCTATCCACCGCCAATGCCGCTTCTGGTGGGCTTACGCCACAGCTACAGCTTCTGACCGTCACCACGATGCCGTGTGAGGGTGTGGGAAAACTCTCGTGGAACACCACGGGTACGCGCTTCGTGACGTCCCACACAGACAGCACCGTCCATGCCTGGGCTATGTGTGTAGCGTACCGGCCGCATCACCTCGCTGCCGCACTGCCGGATGGAGGAGAGGCTGAGGATCGAGTTCCAAGCCCCATGGCATCCGCGCGAAATGGGAGTCCCGCCTTTGGGGTTCCAGAGCACAGCCCCAAAGGCGTTGGGGATGTGGAGGGCGAGCCACCCAGCGTATCCAACTCTACTAGAGGAGATGGAAAGGGGGTTTTCGCGAACTCTTCTGCCGTGGCAGCGGCGGGTTGCCTTGGCGACGGGCAGTCTGGTGGCGAACGTGGTAATCGAGGAGCGCAACCGCGTCTGTCGTTAGTGGTTACTATTCGCCGGGTCTCCTCGATACACCCGTATCACTCTGTCAGCACTTAGTAGGGCAGGAATGCAAATGGTATGCTTGAGAGGGAGGTGTGTGTGTGTACGCGTGTGTGTGATTTGGGCTCGGGGGCTTAAGCGTAGGTGTTACAAGCATTCTCTGTGGTGTGTGCGTGCGCGCGCGTGTGGAAGACTTCATCGTCTGCAAATCATCGCTGACCGCGCCGACTTCTCAATGTCCCGATGACGGTGTTTGCTGTTATTCGTATCACCACAGCCCGCACGAGTTCCATTGTTTTCATTTTTTGTACACGACTTCCCTTGGATCCTTTCTCCTGGGAAGGGCAGTCCCCTCGACCGCTCACTGCAGAAGACTTGCTTCATATGCTGCGCCTTTTCGCTTGTGCCTTTTGTTTGTACTGTGGCCGTGCCGTTTGGGGTTTAGTGCTGGCACCTGAAGCTCATCGATGAGTTCTCCTGCCACGCACGTGATAGAAAGGAAGCATCTTCGAGGTAAGAAGCGCGAGCGGGATGATACTTCTGCGAGCCCCCAGGGGGGCTCGCGAGACGTGAGCGTGCCTTTGTCAAACAGCGGTCGGACAGCTGCGGTAGGTGGGAATCCTTCGCGAGGATTGTCCTCATCGTCGGCATTCCCCCCGGATGCCGCTTCCTCTCACAGGGACCCCATATATCGCATCATGCACTCCCTTCCTCGCTCTGACGTACTGGAGGTCGTCAAGTGTAAGTTTTCCCGTCCGCACTGCGAACGTGCGGCGGCTTACTTCGATGTGTCTTTCATGCAAAATCCACTCCGCACCTTGCGGCTTCAACTGGGATGCGACGGATCGACAGGTCTCTACTTGTTCTTTCCCAAAATTGCGTTTCATCGATTTTCACTACGCAGGCTGGACCTTTCGCGTAATAACCTGACCTCAGATGATGTTGTCACGCTGTGTGACTTGCTGCAGCTGGGCCGGCGCGGCACTGATGTGAGCCGTGGTGTAAGAGCTGAGGAAAGTTTGAGCAGCATGCCGGAGCACTGCCGTACATCATCCTTGGAGGTGCTCTGTCTCAGCTATAACTCCCGGCTGGGCAATAATGGCGCAGTGTATCTCCTTCGGGCACTGCTGGAAAACACCACGATCCGAGCGGTAGAGCTGAAGTGTGTCGGTGTAGATGACACTGGGGCCCACAGGCTCGCTTCCCTGCTGCGGCGACGCCCCGTACCGTATGTCAATGTTACCACTGAGATGCGGGAGCGGTGCTTTTTCCTAAATTTAAATGAGAACCGCATCGGGGCTGAGGGGACGCAGGCGATAGGCCGGGGTCTGCCTGGCCACGTGTCCGTAACATTGTGCAAGCAGCGGGTGAGGGTAGGCTAACAATCCGTGAAGTGTTTCCACACCGACGTTACTAAACGCTTCAGTTGCAGATGCCTTTCCTTCCTCCAGTGACGCCAAGGCAGAAAATGGGGCTTCTTCGGAGCAAGGGACGCGCCCCATTTTGTGGGCTGAGAGCATGTGTGATTGGAAAAGAAAGGACTTGTCTCTTGCAGTGGCCCGCGAGTGTGCGTGTGTAACTGGTTTGCTCTCCTAGCGTCAGTGGTCTCCCCCTTGCCATTACGCTGGCTGCTGAAGAGGGAGCGTGGGAGCTGGGCGGCGACTTAATCATACATGACTTTCTTTGGACGGCTCTTTTCCTGACTCACGCTGAACATCTCTCTTTCTCTCTCTCACTCTCTAATATTCTACCCATTAGAAGCGCATATACCGCTGTCCATCTGTTGGAGCCGCTGGCAGCGCTTTGGGGCGAGGAGGCTCCTTCTCCGCTTTCCCCGCATACACGCAAAGGGCCGCATCTAGGGAGTGCCGTTCTCATTCTCATTTCAAAAGGCACGTATGGCGTCACAAGCGGCGGCCGCATCGCTTGAAGAGGCGTCTAATGTGGCGCACTCCACGGCTTTCGCCATGCTTGACACGCTTGTCGATGAAGGGCAAATTCTGGAGGAGCGAGCGGACTTCTTAAAGCAACGCTTCAAAGATCTGCACACCCGCGTGTTGGAAGTTTACAAACGTGACAACTTTCTCTTGAAACGAGCACGCGTACTGCGCTCTGAGTTGGATCAGGAGCGCGATCGCATGCAGTCGCGCGGAGAGCATGCAAAGAAGGATGACGAAGAAATTCGGCGCCTGAAGCAGCAGCTGGTCGAGGCGGAAAAGGACCTGACAGACGCCCAGGAGCGCGAAAGCATTCTTCAAGTGGAGGCGCTGGAGCACGACCGTCGTAAGCAGCATCTCATTTTGGAGCGGGAGGATGCCGTGGCTGCGGAGGAGGCGCGTATTCGTCCCAAGATAGAGCGACTTCAGACAGAAATTACAGAGATGGCTCATCAGGTAGAGGCGATGGCCACCTCCTACAAGCAGTTGGAAGCGCATCAAGAGTCGCTGTTGAAGGAGGAGACGGCATGCGAAGCTGAGATAGCAGGATTCAACGCCACATTGACTCAGTTGAAGCAGCAATACACCAATATGGAGCGAGAACCGGAGCGGGCAACGAAGCAACTCCAACTGGTGGCACGTAGCTATAACGATGCGCAACGAGAGCTGGGCTTGACCGATGAAAAGTTGGCTGCCCAGAGCGACTTGCTGGCCAATTTGGATCTTGAGCGGATCAACCGCACTCGTGACTTTGCCGCCGCGCGAGGCAAACTGCAGAAGCTGCGAGCTGATATGGATGTGAAGCGGAAGACGCTAGCCACGCTTAACACCTCGCTTGAGGTTGAGATTGAGACCAAGGACGGATACCAGGAGCGCCTCCTAGAACTCGAGCGCCTGATCAAGGCTGCTCGTATCGCCAAGAAGCAGGAGTCCGACAGCGTGGAGCGGGTGCAGCGAGAGAAGGAGAAGTCTGTTCGTGAGTTCACGGCGCTTGAGCGTTCACGTGAGGACCTCGTACACGAGCAACAGTCCATCTCTGACGCGGTACGACTTCTTGTGAAGGAGATGGGCGCGTTGGAGCGATCCCGTAACGGAATGAAAAAACAGGTTAACGAGGCCAAGAAGGATGCTGAGGCACGTGTGAAGTTACTGCTCAGAGAGCAGAGTAAGGAGAAGGACTTTGCGAAGAAGGCGGCTATAGTCCTGGAAGATATCAAGCACGTAGAGGACCTCATTATGGAGCGGTCCAAGCAGGAGGCGGTGAAGTGTCGCGAGCTGGCAGCCCTCGCTACGCGGCGGCAGGAGATGAATCGCGAGAGCGCGCGTGAGGCCAGTCGTGTTGTTCTCGTGAAGAATGAGCTGCGATCGAAGGAGATCCACGCCCGTGAGGTTCGAAGGCGGCACGATGAGCTGCAGCAGCGTCTTGATTCCCTCACCGAGATTTTTCATAATGTGAGGCGGGAGAGGGCCCACAGGGCGTCTCAGATCCAATCCATCACGCAGAAGATGACCGAGGTGGCGGAAAAAACCAAGATTGTAGAGGACGAGCTGGAGGTGCTTCTGCGCGAGTCCGCATTGAAGGAAAAGGAGCTGATCAAGAAGAAGAAGCAACTGCATGAGATCACTCGCACCTGTGCGAACATTCGACTTGAAAAGAACATTCAGCGACGGCGCCTGGAGAAGTGTAATGAAAAGGAGCGCGAGGTAAAGGCGCGGGTTCGGCGAATGAACGGGGACATTGCTACGCTAGAAGACACCATGGCTGCACTTCGGGAGAACTACGAGAGCACCATTGAGAGCCGCAACCACACCGGTATCCAGCTGATTGATCGCAACGATGAGCTCAGTCTGCTGCACGAGAAGGTGAAGTCACAAGAACTGGTACTGTCACAGGGTGTGGCTGTGGCCAATGCCCGAGGCGAGGAGGTGAGGGCTTTGAAGGTTCTGTTGGCGGACCTTCTTCGTGGGATTGAGATCTGCCAGTCATCGATGCCCAAGGTGAGGGAGATGGAGGAAGAGATGGAGCGGCTCACTGCGGAGATAGACGACGAGCGGTGGCGTGTGGAGGTTCTCGAGAATGAACTCACCGACCCACGGAACCCACAGCGCTGGCGTAAGATAGAGAAGGTCGGGGTAGGCCTC
The DNA here is from genome assembly GCA_020509355.1 of Blechomonas ayalai. NCBI lineage: Eukaryota > Euglenozoa > Kinetoplastea > Trypanosomatida > Trypanosomatidae > Blechomonas > Blechomonas ayalai. Next base: position 191,803 of record JAIZPF010000013.1, on the reverse strand, counting down.
AGTAGCAACCATGGGGAGCTTGCCGTCATTCTTGCAATGGAGAATGCTGAACCCTCGAACGCAGCACGAAATCAGGCCTCCACATCAGATGCGCGTGCAACAGCTGCAGTGGCGGTAGGTGGCACCAACACCGAGGGCGACACAGTGGCTGCAGGAGGGACAACACAGTACTCGGAGGAGTACGTCCGCCTGAAGGCGCGTAGACAGGAGCTGGAGGAGCACGTCAACGCCATCAACGAGAAGCTGCGGGAAAAGCAACTCATCTTGGAAGAGGTGAAGGATTTGTCCGAACGTGTAGGACTACAGGCACAACAGGGAAAAGAATTCACACATGCTTTGGCCACTCATGTCAACAAGTACCAAGGCGGTATTCGGCAAAAGACCAAGCAGATGATGGCTACCATCTCTGAGCTCTCGCTTTTCCAGGCGTCGAGCATTCAACTGCAGCAGGAGGTGCAGCGTTTGGAGGGTCTCGTCGCTGAAGCACAGGACCGCCTAGCGGCCGGCGAAGCACCATTTGCGGAGGCGGCGAGGGAGTATGAGCAGACGCAGGAAAGCAACCGCCGCTATGCAGAACTCCTGCAGCGCCAGCGGGACGAAAAGCAGGCAGCCCTTGCGGGACCCAATACCGTTATCACCACCGCCCCCCAGCGACCGAACGCATACATTCCGGAGGACGGCTTGGGTCTTCCCAAGCCGTACGGCCCCTATCAACCCTTTCATCCTAGCAGGGCCACGGTGGTGGCCGGTGCCGCAAAGGGCGGTTTCTCTGCACGTAGCGCTGATTCAGCTCCATCCGCCATGAAGGCGGGTCGGCGGTGGGCTCCTGGGGAATCGGGTGGCACGGCGCTTCCAGATGGGGAAGCGTCCTCCCAGCGGGCCATCTCTGCTGGCCGGGGACCGGCGGGGGGCCATAGTTCCACTGACCAGCCGCGGCTAAGCCAGCGAAGTGGCGCGCAAAAGAGTGCGTTCCCTCTTGGGCCGTGACCGTAACGGAGGTGGGGGACTCGCCCCCGCTTCTTGTATTTGGGGCATGGCGGTGCATTTGTAAGGCTTCTTTATCAGACGGGTGCTCGCCTCAACTGGTAAACCTTTCAGCTGGGTCGATGCTGGGGAGGTGACGCATCATGGGTGTGTGTGTGTGTATGCGCATGAGCGATTGGATCTCATTGGGCGCTGGACTATGTTTGGAAATGTATGTAACACGAGATGATACGCGGGCGAGGGGGGGGGATGCATGTGTTGCACGCTGCATATGCGACTGTTGGCTCGTTGACCAGGACACGTTCCACCCATGTCCTCCCTAAACTTTGTGTGTGCGTGTGGAGGACTGTTCTCCCCCGTATACCTGCTGAAGGAAAGGATGGGGCAACGGGTGAGGCGACGGGCGGCTCGTGTGAATGTAAACCACCGCCATTTGGGGTCATGCCTCGGCTTTTGCTCCCCCCCCCTACCCCCCGCCCTCCCTTGCGTGAACTGATTACCTCTAAAGCGCTATGCATTTCTGTGACGGTGCTGGAAGGAAGTGGGCCAGCCAGTACCGTGGGGATTATGGATCTTGTGAAGCGACAGTTGGCAGCTTCATGCCTTTTTTCTTTTTCCGTTGCGCACTGGTGTCTTTTGCGTTACTGGTGGGCACGGAGAGAGGTGGCCAGGGCGTGGATGGAAGGCGCCACTCCGCCATCAGTTCACTCTACAATCACACACACACACACGCCCGTACTCAAGGAGGAGTAGAGAGAAGGCTGCGCATAGGGGATGGGCGGCTCTGGCTACTGTATCCAAGCACACCAGGACGGGGCTAGCACTGAGGTGCATCTAGTGCTTGAGGGCCAGACCGCCGTCCTTGTGCGAGATACTCGTAGAGTGCTGAAGGTATCGCTGCATGTTGTGCCCTCACTTCCAGCAGAGCCATCGCTGGTGTCTCCCCCAGAGACGAATGCCCGCTCTCTGGTGCTCGTGGTTAATCCATGGCCTCCGGATATATTGTCCCTAGTGGTGAACAATGCCATGTATCGCAGTGGGCCTATAACGTTGCAAGGTGGCGATGTGCTGCGGCTCTGCACTCCAGGGGAATGGGAGGATTCGGTTACATTTACTGTGACCAGCTTACCGGATACGCCGGACACGGCCCCACGCACTGACACCGTTGGGCATCCGCATGCCGAGAGGTCTGCGGGCCGCAATGCAACTAAATGCATAGACTCAGCCGCTCCCTTGCTGCCCGTTGCGTTACGGAAGGAATTCTGCAAATGGCAGAATCATTATGTCTATCACTACAGCACACTGGGAAGCGTTACGCCTACTGAGGCTGACTCTGCGATGACGAGGGAAGGAGACATAGGTGACCCGTTGCTGAGCAAGATTTGCCGGTACGGTCGTGCGTTTCACAATTTTGGCGGCGCAACTGGGAGTGATGCTTGGACTGAGTCTGACCACAACACCCCCCCGTTCACTATAGTCACTCATATCCTGGAGGGCGACCTCGCCGCTGAACTGGGGGGGCAACGCACGCTTGGAGAATCAGGGCATGCTGGTGAGCCAACCCCGTCGGGGGGGACCTCTAACTCACATGCTAGCGCCTTCTACTGCTGTGAGTGCCCTTTGCACTTTCTCCGCAGTCACCCATCAGCCAAAGGCGCTGTGCCGAACGCCGATAGGCAACAAAGCCAGGGCGGGAGCACTTCTTTGCCTTCGGCTCCACATGCTGGCAAGGAGGGGGCGGGGCAGAATCATGCGTCTCCATGGGCGACGTATGTGGCGGCTCGGGGTGATGCTCTGCCAGTTGCATATCGACCTTCATCTTGGGTCTCTGGGCCGTCCGTTGGACCAATCCAGCTTGCTCATGCCAGGGCTTCTCCATCATCGCCGGCCGGGGGTACCGGCCATCCGCCTCACCCCATTGAGCAGCTTATGCAGCGGATGGGACGGCTGGAGCAAATGCTCGCTGGGCCAAGGTACAGATGAAATACCTGGCCCAGTGGATGTATTCTTGCTTTGTGATTCAGTAGAAAATGCCCCGGAGACGTGAGCGGGTGAGAGCCTCTTACCGTACCTTTGCGATGGTTATTGGTTTCCCTCTCTTCCCCCCTCGGTTGGTATAGAACAGGTCCATCTCAGCTGCGCATCGGAGAGGCGGGCTCACTGAGCGTTCACTGGTGTTTGCTGTCCTCTTCTTCCCCTCGTAAAAATATTTTTTTCCATCTCCCTTTGCCATTTATGACGCGCTGGTGGAGAGAATGGGGGGCAGAGGTGTGTGTGCTTTGTGCGCCTCCATCGCCCTCTACCGAGCCACAGCTCTGTCTTCGCTAGTAGGCTCACCGTGGTCGGTAATCCAGTAACGGTGCGTGGATGAGCAGCGGCTCTTCGGCACCCCATCGCGCGGGTGAAGCCATGCACCGCAGTTCAAGCAGTGGCACGGGTAGGTGCGAAGCAGATGCAGGTGGGGTAAGCGCAAGTAGTGCTACTGAGAAGCAATATCACCTCCCCAATGACGGGAGTGTACGCTTCATGGACGCAATGGTGGACTCTAGCGCAGACGTGCCCAGGCGAAACCAGGCTCTACCTCAGGCAGCTGACTCCACCACAGAACCCCCTGCGATGCTGAGGCCTTTTTCTTTTGTTTCCCCAGCTGAACAATTGGGCTCCGGTCCCTTTTCCCAGCGGATGACGGTTCCTATACTGTCCACGTGCATCATAGACAATACAGACGATACGCATGTGGCTCCGCACCTACCTGGCACACCTGCAGTGGTGCGACGCCTTGGACCGATTCCCGGGACGCTGTGTGCAATACGCACAGGTCTTAAAAGACGGACGGTTAGCGGTGGGGAGGTTAGTGCCTGTGCTGGCGGTGCTCGAAGCGCTTGCACAGTCGCTTCTTTACCAACTGAGAAGGATGAAGAGGTGACTTGCCCTATCAACAGAATACCGATGCGCTCTCTTCTTCTCGCACCGTGTGGGGGTACCTGGCCTCTCGAGCGACAATGGCCACTTGCCTATGACGCGGTGTGTGACCGTAGCGAGCTGTTTGAGTTTCCCGCGGACGGAGCAGCACTCCTGCCTTCAGCCCCTACACCTGCTTCCCATAGAGGGTGGTCTGCTGTTCGGCGAGCTGTGGCTGTCTTCTGTTTAATGAACGCGATTCTAGGCTTGTTGTTTTCGTGGATGATGTCGTCAGGTAGCGTGGCCTTTGGTATCCATGTTGCGTGCCGTGGTTGGAATCGTGCGGAGAAGGCCCACACCCTATTTATGGCTGCTCTGTATTACTTGATTGCGGCGGCTGTCTGCTCTGCTGACTGTTTTGCTTCCTGTGCGATGGGTAGCAATGCCTATCGCTTGCTAGACCGTCTGCGCAGGCAGTACTTCTATTGGCGCACTACCGGAGGGATCAAGTCTCCAGCAGCTGCCGAGCGGAGTGCCGCAACTCGCGAGGCCCCCTTTAGCTCCCTGAAATGCAACAGAACGCGCGCGTTTTCACCGCTGAGGGTAGTCCCTCGGTCGCAGCCCCGTGGCATTGGCCTCTGGCATATCAGGCGAAGAATCCAGTGCCTTTTGAGAGGGTTGTGCATGCAGCGCAGCAGTGCAGGGCCTGATGAAAGCATGAGGGTGGTCGGCGAGGGATACGTGTGAGGAGTAGGAGGCGGGCTCAACTGCTCTTCTGTTGCTTTTGTTGCTTAGTGAGTGTAAATAGCTGTTGCACCTCGGGAGGTCTTCATGCATCCATGATTATCTGTACCTCCTTACGTTCTCTCCCCCTCCCCCGCATGGGGGTCGCGCTTGCTGTAACTCTACCGGACCTGGGGCAGCGGTTGCACACACCCTCCGGGGTTGGATGACTACAACAGCTTGACTCGGAAGGCTACTACCTTGCCGTCACATGTTTCATATCCCCTCTTTATTCCTCTGTCATGTGCAACGGCATTCAAACGTTCTTTTTCTTTTATAATAAAGCGTCATACATTGCTGCTGGTGAACGCCACAACAACCCTTTTCTCACCGGTGTACCGTTGCCGTATTTACCCTTTCAGAGGTGTGAGGGACGGAGTCCATTAGCACCCGTAGACGCACCAACTGCTAAGGAGACCCTTCCCTTCCCTGCCCACACACGCCTACCACGCTATCTCGATATTAACGAAAGGACCCTCAACTTGAATTACAAACAGTAGTAGCTTGACCCTCCTCTCATATTTTGGAGAGTATGAGCCTTCGAACGACGTCATGCATGGTGTTCTGCTATCTGACCGCTTGCTGCAGCCTAGTTGTGGGCTACCTGTTTCATATTCGCATTAGCTCCATGGCGATCGTGGCCGCCAAGAATGGTTGGAACTGTGATGAGAAGGCAAGGGCATGCCGCCGCGCCAGTATCTTGTACTTGGTCCTGGCAGCAATACTAACCGTGTGTGCTTACCTGGAGCGCAGGGCGGCAGTTGGGGCACAGCAAAGGGAGCGGGACGCCCGCCTGGCGAGTTACCTGGCAGATCCGGGAGATCTTGGTGAGTCGATCCCGCTGCTGGTTTCCACATCGCACCCCAACGTAGGCAGTGATGTTGCGAGTGAGGGACTGAGAAAGCGTGCCACCAAAAGTGCGGGGAATGCGCCGTATGGCACGAGTGGAGGGCCACAGATGACGGGGAGCTGAGAGTTGAGGAGATGGCGGGCAGATGTACAGACACCATCTACTGCACTTTTTGGAGCCTTCCCCCGCTTCGACGCTATCCATTCACTGAGGTATCTGTTGCTTTAGGGAGCCCCCTTGCATTTATACATCCACCAAGCATACTTTTTCGAGATTCTCACCCCATCTCACCTCACCACATCTATCGCGTAGTGTTTTGTCTGGTATCTCTTTTTTAAAAATCCCAACGAGGTGGATGGGTGGGACCAGAGTGTATAGTGTTGTTGCTGAGGATGCAACTGCCGGGTAAAACCACTCTCTCTGCGGCGGATATGAGGGTTGGCAGGATTCCACGTTTGTAGAAGGGCATGCGCACTATTTTGTAATGCTCTTGTGGATAGTTCATTCGGTGAGGTGTGGGCGACCACCGCTTGCCTCGTGCAGTGACAAACATTCTCTTGTTGCCCGGTGCAGGGGCGGGTGGGTGGTACCGTGCTTCATGCAAGCAGTGCGGATACAGCGCAGGGATCTTTGTAGATGCGGAGAAATAAACGCGGCACAAGTATCGTGTGCTCGCTGCCGTTGTTCTAACTGTGCTTGTGTACTCACTCTCTTCTTTATTTACCAAAGCCGCTCACACATCAGCTCA
>JAIZPF010000013.1:168686-179990 GCA_020509355.1 Blechomonas ayalai | reverse complement strand
CGTGCAATTCTGAGGAAACCACCATCACGCCGCCTGAGTCAACCACCAACACGCCGCTTGAGTCACCCACCATCACGCCGCCTGAGTCAACCGAAGGGAGTGTGGTTACGGATTCACCCGCCGACGCTGAGGAGAATCCTTCTGCGGCTACGGAGCAGAAAGGACGCTGGTGGGTAGCGCTGGCTATTGTGGCTCCTGTGCTGGTCATCGCCGCAATTGTCCTCACTACCATCTGCTGCTGCTGCTGTGGCGCAAAGGCGCCCGTGGAGAACACCCCCGCGGAGAACACCCCCACCCTCAGTGAATCTGACACCGACGTGTTTTCTGCGGCCAGTGACACGCGCGACGATATTTCCGGTGACGCAGCTGGTGGCCATCACAACGTGTTCAGACGCTAGAGCAGCTAGAACAGAGGCAGCGAGACCTCCCCACGGAGTACATGGGGTGAGGAAGACTACGGCAACGCTAATGGCGCATCGTTTCGTCGCAGATGTGCTCCTTACACGAACCGTGCCAGCTCTCACTAGTAGTTTGATACCAGCCTATACTATTGTGAGACTACTGCACACTGTCGACGAGAAAGTTCTGCCGCAACAGCGTATTGCCGGGCGGTGCGATACTGCCACCTCCCGCACTCTGGCCCGCAACTGCCGCCCCGGCCGGCCCATTCTGATTTCCTGTGCCCCCACGTTTTTTTTTTCTATTGGGACTGATACTGTGCGGATAGAGCGACTGACGGCAAAGGTCAGTTCCTTTTTCCTTTCCATTCTTTTAGTGGGCGGTGCGTGCTTTGAATGTCTTCGACACCCTACCTTTCGTTCGCATAGATTAACCCGCCGGTGGGGCCACCCGTGAGGCAACACAGCGATCTGTGTACCACCCTCTAGGTATCAGTCTGCTGACTTGTCCCAGGTGCGACTTTCGGCTGCTAACGGAAGCATGAAGGCGAGTGCTTGTGGCCCTAAGGCTACTTCTGCACTAGTTCTTTTACTTCCCCCATTATTCACACAGCGCACGCTGTGATGTGCCCTGGAACCCTCACTTGATACGTGTGCCGCTACTTTCAAGTGACCTAATTCTTTTTTTTCGCGGTTCGCTGGGTGCCTCGGAACCGCTACCGTCTGCGTGCCCTGTTGCTGCATGGCTGAAGTGTATACATTGCCGTGTGTGTGAAAGATACGTTGAGACCACCCTGTGCAAGGGGACCGTGCTCCGAGGTAATCCGTGCATGGATGGGGTCTTTGCTCTTCTCTAGGGTATGGGCTTGACAGAGGCGCGCGCAGCGGACTAAGCCGCTGAGCGTGGTGCTGCATAAGCGGGCAGATGAAGACAGGGGAGACCTGGAAGGGTCTGCGTCGGCATGTGTGTGACGATGAGCAACCCATACTAGCGAATAATGTAGTAGTGTGTGCTATATTGCAGATTATCCCTGCAAAGGTAGGCGAGGGTGTCCTCGGATAGCCTACCCCGCTAGGATACTTGAATGCTTTCCTATTTATTTCTCTGCATTTGGCTCGTTAAAGGTGTGCTGATAAGCAAGAAGCACTTTGGGGAAAGTTGAGGTTTGAAAGTTGTTGTCCCCACCTGTCCGTGCCTTTTAAAACATGAATGGAAGGGAACAGAAAGGGCAGTTATGTGAAGCGGCTGAAGGTAAAGAAAAAAAATGACCAGCGAGCCCACTGATCTGGTGGCAGTCGGACTTGTGGTACTATAGACGCAAGAATGGAGTGTTGCACGCAGGAAGGGATGGCAGAAGAGAAGGCTGGCGAAGTGGAACTGCGACAGCGCACATCTTGTTCTTCTCTCCCCAACCTCTTCTCTCACGAATGAGTCAATATGTAGGTTGGGGCTCAGACCAAATAAATGATCCATCGTAACACAACGATCACGCTCAGTTTGCCACTGCATTCAGCCACATCCGTCCGTAGCAGCTCATTAGTTCCTAATCCTTCACAATACCTTAATGCTTATCGTCGATGTTCTCGCTACGCGAGGCTCACATCCTGATCATCACGTTACCGCGCACTGAAGAGCAGGCTTTGCTCATGTAGCGACACTATGACAGCCGCAGCGTGAGAGACCTCGGTGGTACCAACGGCAGACACCTGCAACCTGCGCGGATGGCCTGTCAAGGCGGTGACGAGGACGTACAGAAGCTTCGCACCTCTAGACAGAACTCGCCCGCTCACCCGACACTCACTCATACCTCGTCTCTCGCCCCTTTTGCAAAGCAGTTGGATGTCCGTCGTCTCGCGGCAGACGGCTGTCCTGTATCGGAGTTGCTGTTGGAGGCCCTTCCGCCTTTTGCGTCCTCCTGTTTGTGATTGGTTGCACTCGGGTCTCTACCGAGCTCCGCTGCAATGTAGTACAGATGCGGTCACAGTGCGCGGGGTTGGGGTGATGGGTTTGCTGAACGGGGCACATTTTCATTACTGCTGCAATACCGTTATTTGCTGCGGCGCATTGTTGGAAAGCATTTGAAGTGCTTCTCTCTATGCCATTGGCGGAGCCTCTTCTGATTTCCATCATGCGTGGAGCGGATGAAAATGAATTTTATCTTGAGTGGGGATAACCCAATGTGTGTTGTACAATCACTTCCTCGCGTACCCCTCTATTGTTACTTGTGTGCCGGTGGGGGACTATCCGGAAAATGGATAATTCTTTGCCTTTGACTTCGCCTGGGTTCAGCCTTCGTCTCACCCACTCTGTACCTGGGCCTGAAATTCGCTCTCCACGCCATTGCTCTTTTCAGACTTACAGGCTATACGTAGAGGCATAGGAGTCGGCCCCCTGTGGTTTGCTTACGAGGCATCGGCGAGGCGTACGGAAAGCAAGCATTGCGCTTCACACGGGTTGAGACAACATCCCAAAGGGCGAGATTGCACCTTTCAGTTCTCCCAGAGGCGCGGCTTATTTGCTCCCTCCCCGTTCCTACACCTCTCATCCATATCGCACCTGGGTGCCCCCTTGCAGAATCTTCTTTCTGGTTTCCGCAGTCTGTGCGTGCTGTTCCCCTTTTAAATTCGTCTCTCACACGCCGTGTCGCAGGCGCCCCGTGCGGAGAGTGGAGCCCCAATGCAGGATGTCTATTCGCCCCCGTTGTGTGAATCCGCGGACTTCGCATTGCCCTCCATGGCGGGGTGGGACAGATCGGTGCTCTCATTCACGTGGGATTTGGATCGACAGGTGGTAATGGCGCAGGTGCAAAGTGTGCTGCTTGCCTTTCGATCCAACGCAAAGTTTAGCTCAAAGGGGCGGTTTATGGACTCCCCCGGCCAAAGCGAGCACGTGCTTGTGCAGGGCATGCTGGAGTTACAGAAACGCTTACCCAACTGCACACCACCTCCTTACCTGGTGTCTGTTTCGCTAGAACTTCTGGGGAGTGGCACTGAAGAAATGGAAGGTACGAACGGGGGACGCATACTGACATCTGCGACCTCCTCCAATGGGGCGCCCGTTACTCAGCCTGCTGGGAGGGGTTCTGCTCCCAGCAGCACTTGGCTGGATCGAGCGCGGGCACTCTCTGCAGATCTTGTCGGTCATACCACCCGACCGCTGACGGAAGAGGATATATTGCGCCCGTTCTGTGCCATATGCACAAGTACAGAAACGAGCGAGACCATCACAACAGTCGCCCTTTCTGCAATTGTCGCTATGGTCGAGCGACCGTCTGCATTTATCACTGAAGTAGGGTTACGCACTGCCATCGAGGCAGCGGCTGCAGCCCGGAGTGAAATTACGGACCTCCAAACGCATGAGGTGCTCTTGTCGCGGATATTGAGTGTCTACGTGGCGTGCACACGCCACCCGCTCGCGCGCAAGCTGGCCGAACACACGTTTCTCTTCATGATACGACACATGCTGATGATTGCTCTGCGACCGGGTGCCACCCCGTTGCTGCGCTGCACGGCGGAAAATGCCATGAAGTCGCTTATTACGTTTCTTTACGAGCATGCTGCAGAAGATGCCGACCCGATGGCGGATCGGGTGGATGGTGACACGGTGTCGTCTGCCATATCGCGGTACATGGATGGTGTGGAGATGATGATGCTCATTAGTTCTCTCATTCGAGGAGATGTTAGCAAGGTGGATACCGGTGACCACCCCGTGATGTGTGCCATGGGGGATGCCAGTGTTAATGGAAAGCCCCACCATGGCCGGGGGGCGGTTACGATCAGCGCTGTACCGCTGCAGTTGGAGGGACTCTGGTTGGCGCAGTACGCTCTTCTGGCTATGAAGCAGCGGCTTAAGAAGTTGCGTAGTGGCCGTCTGCTGTTGGTGATTCAGAATGATCTCTCTCGTGCCCTGCTGGCTGCCGGCGTGGGAGGGGCAAACTTGGTTGTCTACTCGCAGGTCTTGCGTACGGTGCATCTGGTCATGAAGTGCGCTACGGTTCACGTGGTGCCGCAAGCGTACCTCTTTTTGCGCGTCTTGCTTCTGAATCCGCTTACTGAACTCACCTGCACGCTAAAGCCCGCCTCGAGTGCATCGTCGCCGTCCAGCTCATTTCGCTCAACGACACCCCCGGCACGAGGGCATGTGACAGGTGGGTACTCTGCACACCACAGTGATGCCCCGACCTTCTCCGCCTCGCAACTGATGAGGCTGCATGAGCGCCGAGAGGTACTGCTGGAGAACCTTGCAGAATTGTGCAGCGACCCGTATTTCATCACCTTTTGCTATGCGAACTACGACTTATCATGGCGGCATGTCCCCATGCTCCCTGTTCTGTGTGAAGTGCTGTGTAGCACGGTGTGCTCGACAGAATCGTCAACGATGGATAATAGACCCAGCGATCCAGTGCCTGATGCTGGCCGGACCAACCGAGAGCAGGCCGCGAGTCTTCCTTGTGCCTTCAATCAGACCCAACTAATCGCGTTGGATATTACAGTGAATATTGTTTCTCAGATTGTGGATGGGCTCCCGTGCCGGGCTGCATCTCTGGGCGACCACCTTCCACCGGATGGGGCGCCATGTGCACTGATTGAGCACAGTTTGCAGCAGAAGACGCTCCTGATGCGTTTTGCTGCGCTATTCTCAGACAACCCCATCCGCAAGGGTCTCCCCTTCCTCTTAGAGAATGCCGTGCGTGTGGAGAAAGGTCAGGAAAGTGCCGCCGCGCTGCAGTACGGGACGCACCTGATTGTCTCCGAACCGGCTGGTGGCTGGGAAATCGGGGAATGCCTGTATCGCCTGAGCGCGGTCCTGGACAAGCGCGTGTTGGGCGATCACATAGGTGACCTTGGGAAGGAGCGCACACCAGAGCCGGATGTGACGGAACAACGACAGACAGATGGCGGCTCGCCATCTGCCCATGAACTGTGGGAAGAGTCAAGGTCTGGCGACCATCTCCTCCTCGGCACTGTACGCTTCTTTACAGAGCAGCTGAAGGGCTTCATGTCCCAGTACCACTTTGCTGGCAAGCCTCTCATTGTCTCCATTCGCGAAATGGTGTACCGGCTCCACCTACCCGGCGAGTCTCAGAAGATTGACCGCATTATGGAAGAGTTTTCTACCCAGTGGTACACACAGAACAGCGACCAGAGTGCCGCTATAAATCCATTTCACACCCACACTGGCGCCTTTGTGCTATCATTTGCTATTATTATGCTGAACACGGATCTGCATTCGGGCAAGATGCACACCAGGATGACGCTGGAAGGCTTCAAGCGCATGAACCGGGGCATCGATGACGGCCAAGACATTCCGGAGGCGTACCTGGAGGCGGTGTACAACGATGTCGAGGAGCACGAACTGATAGTAGCGGAGATGATGGATCGTGACTTCGCCAACGATGTGACATGGCGGTTGGAGATGGCGAGCGACGCGCTGAGCGGGGAAGATAGCGTGGAGCAGCGACTTCTAGCGCTGGTGGCTTACGATGCGGAGGAGACCGCTAATCCAGACTCGAAGGAGACAAGCGAGGCAACATCGACAATGATACGCGTCCCTTCATCTCCTTTCCAATCCCTGACAAACAGCGATGCCGTCTTTGGGGAACGCCGGCTTCGAATCAAGCATGTTCTAGCCAAGTATGTTCTCAGCACCGTGTGGAAGCACTGCCTGCTGGTGTTTTCCGCCATGCTGTCGGCATCTGGAGCGCAACTGGCACGCATTACCGTGCGTGGGTCGGATACTCGCGAGGTACTAGAACATGTGCAACGTGCATTGCCAACGGCGTTCACCACCTTCACCTCCAGCTTGCGGGGCGTTTCCATGCTTGCGCAGGCTGCTGCTGCAGTAGGCCTGCCGGACGTAGCAGACCACTGTCTGCTGGCCCTCCTATCTTTTCTCACACATGAACTGCCCCATGTTTCCAGCGAGGTAGCACTTACTGTATGCCGCTCGCTACCAACGCTTCTGTACGTGAAGGAGGTGTTTGTGTTACTGCCCAGCCTCGCCCCGTGCCTCCGTGACAGCTGGCCTACGGTGGCTCTTAGTGTAAGAGCTCTCTACTTCTTAGGCTTGACCGCAGGGAAGAACCTCAATGGGCTGCCTGAAGCGCTCGCCAGGAATCCTAACATTGGCGGCGAGGAAACCAATCAGGATGGGCGACAGTCCGGCGGGGATGGAGGGGGATGGTTTGCTGGCTTGTGGGGCGGTGGGGACAACTGTCACATTGGCACACGAATGGCGGCCAAGGAGGAGCTGGCAGCAAGGATGGAGGCTGCGTATGTTCGAGCATTCGTGCCAGGCATGGATGATGTGTTAACACTGTTGGGGGGCGTCTCACGGGCGGCACGGGTGGCACTGGTACAAGCCATGTGCAGCCTTCCTCCCACGGCGTTAGTTCCTTCCACGGGTGGCCAGCAAATATCATATCAGACGTGGTTGCTCGCTGCTCTGGTGACGATGGAACCCACATCGGAGACGTGCTCTATATACTGTGGTTATTTTATGGAACACATACGCCCTGTGCTGGAGAGCGTGACGAGTCATGGGCCTCTCCCCTCCTCTGTGGATTCGCGGAATTATCGGGGGGTCGCGTGGAAGGATATCGGGCACAACGAATTAGGCCTACCTCCGGACAAGGTGGCAATGGTTTTTCGTATGGTGGAGGCTACCGCGTGGCTTGCTGGAGAGCTGTCGCTGCGCGATGCTCAATTGATGCAGGAGGTGCTCGGCTTACTGACTAGCATGCCTGAGGTCGTGTTTGACTTGGTGGTGGTGAAACCGCTCGCAGCTGTTCTGTATAGCTGCGTTGTTCGACGGAAAGGACCCCTAGGCCCACCTTCCCCGCGAGGCTGTTCCCTCATTGGACATGTCGCTCTGCTCGCCGACCGGATTCACGGACTAACGGATGCGATGGTGGCACGCCATCTCTACTGTGTTCTACTGTACATCATCGAGTGCGAGTTTCATGATGCGCAGAGCAATATGGAGAAGGTGGTGTCAACGGCCGTGGCGATTGGCATGTGGGTTTCATGCAATCCGACTGTCGAGACGGTTCACTTATCACCTGCTAGTGCTACGCCATCCAATGTGCAGGCCACCCTTCCCAGTAATGGGGCGGAGCAGCTGGAGACACCTCCGCCGGAAGGAGTGGAGGAGCTAAGGTTTGGGAATATAACGGGCATCCTCTGCGATTGCAGCCGCAGAGTGGTGCGCTTGGGTGCCGATTTCCTCCATGCGGACGACCAAGCCACATGGTATCGACTGTGGGTGCTACCGTTGGGTGGGTTGTGTGCACTCGCCCTGTACGCACCATTCCTGCGCGAAGGAAGCGAGGCGCTACTATCACTGCAGCGCTGTCTTCTTGATACCGATCTTGCTGAACTCCCCGCTTCCATCATCCTGCCCATCTACGACGATGCACTATTTCCCTTGACCGAGCGAATGTGCTCGCCCGAAGCGACCGGCCCCGCTCTAACCTTAGTCGGCCGCTCCACTGTGAGGGATGCAAAGGCCCCACGGAAAGAAATGAGCTTTCGACAGACGCCGCTGAAATCTGTGGTGATGGCTTTGTTTGGGCCTCTTGCCCCCCCACCCCCCGTCGCTCCATCTGCAAAGGCGGGGGCGGGCAGTGATAGGCTTCCGTCTGGTACCACTAGGCGACCGGTTACCGCGGAGCTGAAATGCCGAGTCATAAACTTGCTCCCCAAATTGTTACTGCAGTACATCAACACCTTTGTGGAATCACCTGCTGAAATACAGGAGCTGTGGCAGAGGGTCCTGGGCACGCTATATTCTCTCTACACGGCCTATCCTGAAAGCAGCACCCCAGACTGCCCCGCGGATGTGACCCCAGATGACAACGCGATGCTGCGCGAGGCCGTGGAGGAGACGGTGAAGAATATGGTGTATGTTGCAGCGACAGCGCTCTCCGATCCCTCGCTGGTAGAGATGGTGCGATCAACGGCACCGTACTTTTGGATCTCCACGCGCAACGTAATACGCCCGTTTGGGTTTTCCGCCCCTTTGCTTACATTCTTGGACTCGGTGGTGACGCAAGTGGAGCCGTAAGGAGGGGTGAGAGCGGGCCATTGAGCCTGCGTGTGAAGGCCTGTTGGCCGTGTTCATGATGGGGTTCTGGGAAGCGCACGAGCACAAAGTGCCTGCGTAGAGCGCGTGTGTGTGTGTGTGTGTGCGATGTTTTACGACACATGCAGCACCCTATGCGATGCTTGCTGCTGATTGGGGGTGGGGTGTAGCTGGTGAGCTGTAGATGGGTGGTACTACTCATGGCGCGGGCTTTGAACTACACTGATGTCCGTCTGATTACTTCGACGCAGAGGAGGGATTCTGGCAGTGTTGGCAGGCCGCCCCTCAAAACGCAAAGACACTGCTTTTTTCTTTTCATCTGTTGCTGTCGTGGGTGGCCATATAGACTGCGGACAGCCGTATGAGGGTATTGTAGCTCTGTCCTGTGCTGCAAAGGTGCTCATGTCTCTTCTTCTGACCGTGTCTTCTACTCGTGATGACTCAACTTATATAGGCTGTACATACAAAGCAAATCTCGTTATTGCACTTGTTTGTGAGGTGCTGCTAAACGAAGTAAGGAGGAGGGAGGGAAGCGAAGCGCGGTAATTTTTCCAGCTGATAGGCCAGCCTAGACACTCATACGCGAGCCTTATTCGCTGATTAGTATATAAGCCGCCCTTGGCATTCTAGTCGGCTGTGACGCTCCTCTCAGACGCTTTTGCAGAACTTACTTTGATTTAGAAGCAACTCACCATGCCGTACAGCATAGAGGATACCCACAGCCCAACGTTTTTCGTGACTCCTGGCGAGTCGTACCGCATTCTTGCACCAAGCGCTTCCCTACGTAAACATCTCACGGACAGTTACTGGTGTGAGGCGATGGAGGAAGTGTGTGAGGGTAAGCTGGAGGGTATTGTCCTTCGCTACACCGGGGAGAGACTTGTTATGCTACAGTTCCGCCCCAAGAAGATCTCGCCTGCTGGCTACCGCTATCCTCTGTTTATGTCGATACCCATTGAGTTTATGGTACCTGTGCATGGCACCTTCTCGATGGGAGAGGCTGCCCAGGGGGGGGCCGTGACTGTAGCGAACAGTAGCTTTCGCTCTGCGAGCACCAGCACGGATAGCCACGCCAAAAGCCATTCGACGGCGGGTACGGTTCTCAAGCTCTGCGTTGTGTGCGGGAGATATAACCAACCCGGCATTCAGCGGCAACATGGGTGGAAGTGCAAAGAATGCAAGGGACAGAAGTCCCTACCGAGACTACGTGAGCAGGCCGTTCACCTGCAAAGGGCCATGCAGGAGGAGGGGTAGCGCACGCTTCTTCGTCTAAAGTGAATATATAACTACGTGGTTTGCCTTCAGCGGTAATACGCGTGCCATGCATTGGTAGCCTTAACTTGGCAGTACTACAGTCTCTCCTTCACCTACGTTTTCCCCCTCCTCGTGCTGTGTGTTGACGCCAGGCATGTGCTTGAAACTGGTGAGCCAACGATTTCGCGCACTTGATTGACTGTGGTGGGCTCTGCTTTTTCTTTTCCTCTGCGTTTGCTGCGGGCTTCAATGTGCTTTCTTTATATCTCGTGTATAAAGGACCACGATTCCCTCTAATGTGGGAAGGGCCATAAAATGTGTTTGGGCGCGGAGGTCTGAGCTGAGGTTCTTCCAGTATGGCAGGTGAATGTACTGATGTACGAGATGCCATGAATGTGGAACGGCAGCGTGTGAGTGCGGTGACTTCGACGCGACTGTCGTGCTGGTCACTGTTCTACCTTATGGATTGCGCGTTGGGCTGCGTTTTTAACCTTGCCTATAGTGTACTGTACTTGGTCGTTATCATGAATCGTGCCCGGCTGATTTATATGGCTCTTTGTGAAACGATGCAACGATTCACTGTGCAGCACTACTTTTAAATGTACACCATGTGTGGCAGTATGGGTTTGTGTATATGGCGATGTGGAACGTATGGGGTACATTGGTATGAACAAACGTGTGAGGGCAGTTTTTTTTTTGGTGGGTTTCGCTCTGGGTTCGAATGCTTTACGCGGAGCATGGATCATTTATCTTCGTCTGTTCTTTGTGAGTGTACACGTTGGTAGATACGGTGCGGATGGTGTGTGTCTGTGGAGAGAGAGAGAGAACGACAGGCTTAGTTTATGTATTGGTTGCAGTGGAGAGCGGTAGGGGGGGGATTGTACATGGGTGAGTGGAGCCCACTCTTTGTGTCATTTATGTCGACTTCTTCTTTCTCTGTGTGGGGGCTGCCCTGTGCCCATACCACACTCACGTCGAGAGGATAGTGACCTTGCAGTCCGACATGCCCCACGCACCAAGTTCGTTGGCCTCTTTTCTCACTCCTCCACGTTTCGTACAGGGATACCTTGGAGTCCTACTCGCGTGAATGCGGTGCACTGCCAGATTCTCTTCTTCTTTGCCTGTTTCTTGATTTTTGTTCCTGTACTCCATTAGCCGCTTATCATTGCGACGGCTCATCCCACCACAAGGTCGGCCTTTACACGTAGACGATACTTCTCACCTCTGCATCAAGTCCTCTGGCTGCCGCCTGCCATCTTCTCATCAAGACATCAAGCGCTCACTCCATTGTTGTATTGCCAGCGGCTCTTTTTTTTGTTTTGTGTTCATCATTTTTTCTTTTTTTTTTATTTCTCTGTTTGCGTGTACGCGGATCCCCCTGGCTCCCCCACCGCTACGGAGTGACGTCTGATCGGGCAGTGACGTTACCTGTTGTTGTTTACGGTTGCTGTTGCTGTACGCCACGTGCTGTGAAGCCAAAGTAGGAAACACCCTTCTTGCCGCACGGTGCTGGGCCTGCCTTACGACCTAGGGTACACCGTTTAGAACCTGATTAGAAGTAGGAAAAGC
>JAIZPF010000013.1:138002-155154 GCA_020509355.1 Blechomonas ayalai | reverse complement strand
GGGGGGGGGGGGGGGTTGCACTTGTGTACGCGGTACTCGACATGGGTGGCGGCATTACATGCCCGCTTCCTTGTTCTTGTTGTGGAGCGCGGTGGAGTGGGCAAACATTTGGTGACGGCATGTGCACGGTTGTGTGGGTGCGGCTGTGAAACCATAGTTTGTCTTGCTTTCGCTCATGTAGATGAACATGCTACCTAAACAAATCTGGAGGAACGAACGACATTACATGCCCATAAGTCGGTATCTGACGGAGGAGGAGCTTCCTTTTGAAAGATAAGGTCTCTTCAGGAATATTTCTTGGAAGATTGAGCAGCTTGCCGTAACTGTACAAGTGCCGACGGAAGGGGACTGAGGCGGGAGGCACCGAAAATGGGGATTGGGACTTCGCCTATGCGGCAGTGAGTAGGTGTACCTGATCCAAACTAGGTGAGAATGTTCAGTGGAGCCGATTTCGATGCTCAATGCAGTCCTGAAGGGATGGTTGATCATCCTTTTTCTTCTTTTGCGCTCCGCTGAGTCGTGCACCTGGAGCTGGTTGAAAAGAAGTGTACGACACCAGGATGGGGGAAGACATTTTGGGAATACTTCGTGCCTGCCTTTCTCGCTCACATTGGGAGTATCCTGCAGGCGAGATGCCGGCGGCATGGTGACACAGTGGTGTGGCGTGTCCACCGGCATCCTTCATTCCCTCTGGCTCCACCTGCTGTCGATCGCTGTAGTATGCATCATCCAACTTGCCTCCACTGTAGACGACTATCTTAATTTAGGTGCTCCTTACCCTCATCTTCCCCTGAAATACGGACCCCACGGGCTACTTTGTAGCAGTTCATACCTCTTCTCTTTCTTTGTTTTTGTGGTTCAGACGTGTTTTTTGCGCTCCCTGCGCCATATGACATTGCGAGGGCAAGGGTGCTTCTTCTGTTGTTGTTGATGGTTTAGTGAAATCTTCTCGGACTACTTACGAGTGACAGCGTGGAATGCTGCGCTCTGCCTCGCTTTTCGCTTTATTCTGCCCAGTTTCTGTGTGTTGTAGCCTCAACGCTTTCTTTTGCAACTAACCATCTCCATTTTTTTTTTTTCGTCCTGTGCTGCTGTTGCACAACATGTATCTGGTAGGTCATGGGAATAGTTTGATGTGGACTATCCGTGTCTTTCTACCGCCTCGTTAACTTTGTTTTGTCTCTATCCGTTCCCATTCGGAGGGGAATAAAAAAGGAATGAACTCCTTTTTTATCTGTGAATGAGTAAACTGACTTGAGGTATCACGCGAGGTATTTATTTTTGGATTCGCTTGTTCCACGTGTGGCGCCGCTGTTTTCCTGCCATGGATTTCCCTTTTGGCTTTTGAGGATGGAGGGGCCCGAGAAGGGTTCGGTTGCAGTGCAGGGCCCTGTCTCGGTAGCTCCCCTGTTTGCCAGTTTGATGGTTAACGGACAAATGCAATGAACCACGCTGGCACGGAGAAGAGTGATAAGAAAAACGTGAGCAGGGGTGTACATGCATGCCTGCGTGCCTCAACGAAGGATGGACTGGGCCCTTTCCCTCTCAGGTTCATTTTCATTTTTGGCGTTCTGCTTTCTTAGTGTTAACGTATTCAATACTGCGATACGGCGATAGGGGAGCGCACCAAGGGGCGGGCAGGCTGCAGTGTGAGAAAGAAAAAGGGCACCGTTGTATGTCTGTGTGTGGGAGAGATGTGATTGAATGAAGCAGCAAACCTATTTTGCTCACACGATGTGAGTGGATGAATGGATCCCGAAAACGGGGTAATTCGGATGGGTCCCTCCTTCTTCACTTCCGCGGTGGAGTTTTCATGAGAGACGCTCTACACGGCAGTGGACCTGCCGCTCTCTTCCTCACCCCACCATGACCCTACTACGGCTACACAAATAAGAAGCATAAGCAACAACAACGATGCGGACCTTGTGAGCCATGGCGGGTGATTTCTCCAGCCCGTTTATGCAAATAAAGTAAGGGCTCTCACATTGCCGCTGCTTTTTTTTCTTTTTTCTCCCTTTCCCTTGCTGCCGGTTGTGCGAAGGTGTGATTGCTTTCTGAGGGTCGCAGAATGGGCCCAAACAAAAGTTCTAATGGTATTGGGGGACTGCGTTGCGAAGGGGCGGCGCCGTGTTTCATTTTATCTTGACTCCTTGGCCTGCTGTATTGCTACTTCGACGACCTATGGGCTGCTACCGTTTGCCCCCCTTTTCAATGCTTTCCTTCACTGGTTTATAAATACTGGCAGATAGACGGTTGCCCACCGCGGGCCACTATTCATTGGCATCCCCAGCAGATACTTAGTAACAGCTTGGCCATTTGAATTCGCTATAGAGATTGAAATAATACCGTGATCTAGTGGAGATTATGGAAACATCTGAGGAGACGCTGGATGTAACCTTTCCGGATGAGGGGGAGACTGCGGCGTTTTTTGCACCTCGGCTAGCGGCGTTTGCTGTACCGGAGACTGACTCGGATGAAGGGAGTGCGGCGGAGGATGCGGCAGCGGCCCTCGCAGTGAGCCAGATTGGGGAGACAGATGCGGCACAATTGGAAAGCACCCCCGTGGAGCGCCATTCACAAGGATCAGCTGGAGGGCAGGCGACTGGGTTGGATGATGGCGATGGGCTGGGTGACTGCAGCAGTTTGGGGAGTGGCGTGTCTCAGGAAATCTCCACAAGGATGGAGGTGTGTGAGACGGATGACGATGTCGAGAGCGCCGATGAAGAGGTGGACGAAAGGGCTGCAGGCGGACGTGCACCACAAGAAGGAGTGAGGAGGTCTTGGACCGCGAGTACAATGACGTTCCCCGTCAGCCGAGTAAAGGAGTTGCTCAAGTATGATGGTAATACGTCTGTTATCTCTAGAGAGACTGCGGTGGCCGCGTCCGAGGCGGTGACATTGATACTTAGCGATCTTGCCAAGACCGCGGCGGTGGAGGCAGAACGCAAGCACCGAAAAACTCTTACATACGATGATCTATCCCGTTCCGTCCAGCTGTACGACCGCTTTTCCTTTCTCACCGATGTGCTGCCACCTCTACCGACGGCTTCACACTCAGCAAGGAAGGTACATGTCGGTGCGTCTGCAGTGCAGGGAGCTGTTTCGACCTCTCGATCTTCGGCACGGGTGCGCCGTGCCGAATCGAGGGGTAAGCCTCTCAGTAGTAGCAATGTGCGTTCGTCAACTACCGCTGATCCTCGACCAGGTGGCGGATGGGAGCAACGCACCCTCCGCTTCTAACGGAAGGGTTGTGGTGTTTGAGGTTCGGTGCATCGCCATGCCCATGAATTCAAGGGAGCACACTGCGTTGCCTTTGGAGTGTTTCCGAGGTTCATGCATGAAGCGCTTGATGAGGTGTTTTTTCAAACTGCCCCCCCCTCCTCCGATGGACCTTCTGCAATCACATTTGCTTACATTCTGTTCGTTGCGGGGGCATACGGCGTGAGCATGAAGGGATTACGTGACTGCCACTTTTGTTTTGGTTTACCCCTTGGCGGATTTCGACTGCGCCCTGACGCGACGCCGCGGTCACTACCCCCCCTTTTTGGTTGAGGAACATCTTGTTTTGTCCCACTGCGTTTCTTCCCCCTGTTTTATGTTGCGCCCGCGGCTGCCCGCGGCATGGCGCTTGAGGTCATACATACATCAATACATGTAGAGCCAGATACATACCCAATAGTCATTTGCTCTCTCTACGTAGATCAGTTGTTGTGGCGACGGCGCCGAAGGAAAAAGGAACAGGATGCCTCTCTCCCCTTTGAGTACCCCCAGCAAGGACCGCCAGCGGCCAGTGGATATGACATTGGAGGAGGTCCGGCACGAGTACGTCAACTTGAGGCTTCAGCAAAGTGCTCTCATGAGGGCGGAAGAGGAGCTTCAAGACAAGACTGAGGCACTGCGAGAGGGGGCGGTTCGCCTACAGCAAAGCACCGAGGTGGAAGAGGAGCATGCCTCGAATCAACTGCTCCGCCGCTTGGACGCCGCACGGGCTGAGGCGAAGCGGTGCCACCTGCTGCTAAAGGAGGAGGAGCAAGCAAAGAAGAGCATTATCGACCAGATCAAGAAGATGCGTAGCCAGCAGACGGAAATAGAGAACCAACTGGAGGAGCATCAGGAGTATCTACTGCTGCAACTGCAAAAGAAGCTGATGGATGTTGCGGGTAAGAAGCACGAGTTGGAGCGGGAGTTGATGGAGGAGCGGCGCCGGTATCTAGATGTGCTTATGAGCAAGCTTAATACACTTCGCGGTGAGTTTGCTGACAATCATGCGCCTAATACTCCGAGTGAGAGGGCAAGCAGCCAAGAAGCAAACACAGCTCAACTGGTCTCCCAGGGCTCCCTTTCTCTCGATGACAAGCCGTCATGCCATCTCACACCTCCTCCAGCAGAGGCGCAGCAAGTTGTTGTGCAACTGGAGAAGCGCCTGAACGGCCTTCTGCAGCAGCATATCGATGCAATGCAGAGCTCTTCCGAGATGGAGAAGCGCTGCCAGCAACTCTCGAAGAAACTGCATGCGATACAGGATGCCACCTTTTTGGATCGTGCGCGGGCGGTGAAACTGAAGGAGGAGCTGAACGACGCGAAGAAGCGTCTGCGTGAAGTGCAGAATTGTGGTACGGGCGCTTCTGCTGGGGACAACGTACTTCTTGATGACAGCAGCATCACAACCACTTCTTCCCGGTCGCAGGATACCACGTCCTTCTGTCGCCTCAGCTCGCAGTCGATCCGTGATCGGACGCGAGGGTTACTGAGCGTGTCGCCCAGTATTAGTGTAGTTCATAGTGGTAGGCCTCAGGTGCCTACGGAGTTGTCGGAGTCGCAACTGGCGAGCCCATCCCCTGGAGCCCATCCTCAGTAAGGCGAGGCCCCGGCTCGAGCCACGAGCAAATAGGGCCGCAGATGGGGTAGGGCGGGAGGTCGAATATGGGTACCGACTGAGGGAGCTGCAGGAGTATACGGTTCCACTGAATGATGTGCGCATGGTGTGGGATGCTCCTTTATGGACTTGCTCTCTTTCTCTCTGTGGGGCTGGCGTGGGTGTTCTGCGGTTGGGGGTATTGCGGAGGTGCGATATGAGGTGTCACACAAGGTGGATGCCGTGAATCGGACAAGATCTCGACAGGGATCGTTGAAAATACTGTTCAGCGTGCTTGGAGGCTTTCTGTTGGTTTTCACTGTTACGCCAAGTGGCTATTGGTGAAGCGAGCGTGTGTGTGTAAGGAAGTCAATTAGACCATCAATGCGATAACGACCTCTCAACCACCCACGACTTCTCACCTTGCTGTGTATGCCGTAGAGCCTAACGTACCCATTCTTCCCCCTTTGTCTTGCTTGTTGTGGGGGAGGGGGTGTAGCGAAGTCTTTCAACCCGCTGAAACTCAGAGGTACTGCTCTGTGAGCTTGCTCCCACGAGCCACAGCGCGCGGTAAGGAGGGGCGCCGTCTGAGAGGCACCGCCTATTTCGTTCTTGAGCTACTTCATTCCTCCTGCACTTGCCCAGAGTGGTGTGATGACGAAGTACAAGGCCTTACACCTTGGCGATACAGGATCCGAAACCCTTCCACGCATACCACGCAGGCCTGTGGTTGAGACGCAATCGTTGATCGCAAGCAAAGAAGGTGCGCCTTTCCAATGCTCCCAAAACCGTGTGGGTGATGGCACAATGACCAGATTTCGTATTGTGTTCGATGCGGCGGGAGCCGGGGAAGAGGTGGCGATGTGTGAGACAGCGCTTGGTAGGCAGTCACATAGCACTCAGCTAGCACCCTTGAGTCAACCCGAGGAGGTGGTCATTCCTCTCAAATCCCATCTATCTGCCGTCACTGTAGGCGACCTAGTGAAGGAATTTCAAGAACGACTGACCCGTCGATTTCCTGCTCTCGCTGCTTGTTGCACTGTTGAGGCCTTCCTGATGCCAGAAACGAGCGACTCGCATTGCAGCTTACTTGACTTACCCACAGAACAGGATGTCGCGGTGTATCGCCAGAAGCTGTTGCGAACTCGCGTAGCGGGCCGCCCGGCCGATTCGACCCCTATCTCCAACGGGGCACTACCCACCTCAGCCGCGGGCGGTAGTCTGGTGCCACATCCTGAAGAGCCGAGCTACTGGTTCATTGACTCCATTATGAACGAGAAGGATTCCCTCGACTGCTTCTTTGATCCTCCCCGTCCAGGGGGTGAGGTGCGCACGTACCATCTTCTTGTAAGATGGAAGCCGTCCGTTAATGGCGCTGGGCGTGGCCAGGCGATCACCGAAGCGATGTGGAGCGGCCCCGTAGCTGACAACCGGTGCGAGGGGTTGGCGGTATCGAGGTCGTCATCGCACGATCGCAAACGCCTCGCTCCTCTGAGAGGTGCTGAATTTCCAATGCTGCAGCGGAGTACGTATCTAGACCTTCTTCGGCATAAATACGATCGGCACCGTAGACGTCAGCAGCCCCGTACCAAGGAGGGAAGCGCTCGAGCGGTAGGTGAGGGAGAGCTGGATGACTCGGATTCTTCCATAACTTTCTCCGAGCAGCAGCATATGACCGAGAGGCAGGAGGACGTTTACGCGCGTCGCAAGGCACTCTGTGAGGAGGAGGCGAAGTCGCGAGCGGCTGTGGAGGAGGACGAACGCAGTGCGTGCGCACTCCTTACGGATTTGGAAGGGGATGCCATGCGCCATGTGCTTGTTCTAGAGGGTCTAAAAGGGGATTTCACCAAGAATGGCCAACTAGCCATATTTTTACGCAAACGCCAGTGCTATCCTCTGGATACTCTTCCCTTGGTGAACGCTCCCTCACTCGAATACAAGCAGGATCTGGTGGCGCAGTCAAACAACACCGCATATCTTTCGTTTATTTTTGCCAAGGGTGTGACGACCGGGGCTGACGATGTCGTCTCCATGCAGGCCGACCACGACCTCATCGCACCTGGGAATTTTCGGCAGACCATGCGTGAGACGGTGGCGAAATTGCGGAGAAAAGAAAGGAAGGCGGAGAGAGAGCTGCTCGTACAGAGTTGCCTCGAGCGTGGGGAGCCCCTTCCGCCAGAGACACCTTCTCCGCCAAGCACCCCACGCCCAGTGTTTATGGAGGATATCCCGGCAAATGTGTATGAGGAGGAGTTGGACCTGTACTCTACTGGCCGCCGGGAAATCATTTCGCTAGAGCGCAGGGCCTTTCGGGAGATGACTCGGAACGTATCCGAGGCGCTGGAGTGGCTGAAAAAGCTAGAGCTACATTGTGTCAAGCAAGCATATCGAGAGGAGCTTGAGATGGCGCAGGAGCTCGATTTCGGTGCCTATCCTTGCTACGATAGGTGCCAAGCACGAAGTTGGGGTCGCTCAATGATAGTGGGGGAACCGTGCCTTCAGGCTGCGACGGTTATACCAGTATCTCGTGCCCTCATCGCAAGGGAGGGGAGGCGTTGTCAGTGCCGCTTGTCCGACTCCCCCTGTGCTCCCCTCTCGAATTCTGCGGTGGCAGAGCGAGGCAGTGAGGAGTCTTACATCACCCTTCTATGCAGGGGGGAGCAGAAGACGGCCGACGCGATGCGTGCCGTGCAGGTAATGAGTGAGCAGTCGAGAGAAACGCTACCCGTGCGGTTACCCACGCATCAGTTGCTATCTACCGAGACAAAGGCACGAAAAGAACTACAAGCCACCGAAGCCCTAGAACGTGCTGCCCTTCGTGAGATAGTGAGGTTGCCAGTGGGTGCGATGGCAGGCAAAGCTGCTACCCTGCCATCGCTACGTGTGCACCACTGCCGATAAGTAGAATAGCTGGAGGCTGTTGCAAACACCTCACGTGCGGAGCAAACCTTTTTGTGCTGTTTTACTGGCTGTAGGTTTGGTGGGTGTGAGATGGAAGGATGGATAGGACAGGAGTTGGCACTCGATCTGCCGTATAGTCTCTCCCCCCCCAGACGGGGAGGGGACGTTATGTAAGCTAACTATGTACACAGTCGTCACACTGTCTTTCGACAGCGCTGGGCTGTTATTTATCCTGCAGGGGCTCGAGGGCCCCTGCAACGGTGGACGCCGTGCCAGTACACCTTCTTGTGTGAATTAAACGTCCTTTACAAACGTCAGCAGCCTAAGCTGGTGGTTCGGCCAGCTAGGTCCCTCCTTCATGCGACATGGCGCCTGGATTCACGGACTGCACATGCGCCACCTTGTCGCACAAGCGGCCACTTCTGGTAGTGTCTGTTTTCCAAAGTGGTATCTACTTTTGGTCTGCTTAGCTTTACCCTGCTGTGCACTACTTTTCCCTCCTGTTCGTTCTTGTTGCGGCCGTACTGCTCGAAGATGAAAGGTAGTGTAGGCGTACGACACACCGACCGATAAAGTCCGTCATCCCGTGCCAGCTAAAAGGGGAAGCAAAGGATCAGACGTGTGTGTGTGTGTGCTGTGACTGGGCTGAGAAGGCGCGCCTGTGGGTGCTTCACTGTGTGCGGAAGTCAGAGAGGGTGGAGGGTCCTTCTCTTTTCTGCCCGCTACCTTTGTTCACGTTTTGCTGTATAGAGTTGAAGTATCGGTGGGAAGGAAGCAGGCGAGTGTGGCATGTATTACTTGCAGCGTCATTTGTCTACGGGTGCCGTCTCGAGCATGGGCGGCTCAACCGCGCATGAGCCAGGTGCGCGGATTCGCGCACTTGTTCTGCATCGACCTCGTTGCGGCTCCTTGCTAATGGGGCACGGCACGAATGGCAAGCAGGGACACCATCTCTTTCCTGTAGGTGCGAGGTCCTGTCCGGTTTCTGTCCCGCACGCACGTTTGGGTAGTTTGTGGCGGGAGACAAAGCTCCCTCGGAGGCTGCCGATCTGTTGTGCTCCTTTGTGCTTCTCGTACGTATGCCTTCCCTCCCGTACTTTCAGCAGCCGTTGCCGACCTACTTGCTCGAAGCACTCTAGTTTTCTATCGAACATATTGTCACAGGAAAAATTTGTGACACCGCCACACATGGCAGCTAACCCTAAAGAAGTGGAGGCGTTTGCGCAGAAACTCAGGACGATCGTCGGCCTAGATGATAAAAACGCGCATGACTTATCCACCAAGACGGAGCGTGTGGAGGACCTTCTCGCCTTTTTCGGTAAGCACAATGTTGGGGCCGACTCCAGTCGTGAGGTTAAGGTTATGCTCTACAACACCTGGACTAAGGTGAAGGCCACCAAGTTTCGCGACTTGATAGCAACCTATGTCCTTGTGAAGAGGCTCGACAGTACGCAGAAGGTGGATGCTGCGATCAAGTACGTCAACGCCATCAGGGATCACGAGGCTGAGGTAGATGTGGCAGAGCTGGAGAGGGTATGCGGCGTTGGGGTGACGGTAACTGCGGAGCAAGTGAGCCAGCTGGTGGCGACCGCCTTGAAAGACGAGCATCTGCCTTCTCTAAAGGCCAACTGGGAGAAGAATCCAAACATGATTCTTGGTAAGATGAGGCGTGTGGAGGGCCTACGTTGGTCGGACGTGGCCGATGTCCGAACGGCGCTTGAGAAGCAGGTGCCCGTTCTGACAAAGGACATCCAAGTAGCGGCCCCTGTGAAGGCGGAAAGCCACGCCGACCCCGCCCACGCCCCGTCCAAGAAAGTGGTGAAGGAGTGCTTGCGTAGGGGTAGCTTCGCCGAGGTGGCAAGGACGCTACCCTCGACGCCCATCGGCAAGCTCGATGGGTGTGCTCCTGGGACCACGGTCTACCTTCTCGGTTGGGCGCACCGCTGCCGTCATCAATCCCGGATGTCCTTTGTGGTGCTGCGTGATGGCTCCGGCTACGTGCAGTGTGTGTTTGACGGCGCCACCGAGCCCTTCCACCGAGAAACCTCCATCGCCATTCGCGGCACCGTCCGAAGCGAACCGAAAGCAAAGGTTGAGCTGCAGCCCGCTATTGAGGTACAAGTCGAGGAGTACGCGATTGTCGGTCCATCTGACGGTAGTATTGAGACAATTATCACTGCCGAGAGCTCCCTCGACAAGCTGTTGGACCAGCGCCATCTCGTACTGCGCGGCACGAATGCCTCCACGGTTCTCAAGGTTCGCCATGAGCTTCTTCGCGCCTTTCGCGAGTACTTCTGGTCCAAAGACTACTACGAGGTCACCCCACCCACGCTTGTGCAGACTCAGTGCGAGGGCGGCTCGACATTGTTTGATCTCATGTACTACGGCGAGGCTGCTTACCTCACCCAGTCGTCACAGCTGTACTTGGAGACGGTGACGGCTGCCTTGGGGGATGTTTACTGCATCGTACCCAGCTACCGTGCGGAGAAGTCCAAGACGAAGCGCCACCTGAGCGAGTTCACGCACCTGGAGGTGGAGTATGGCTGCTGCAACTTCGAGGACCTTCTCGGTCGCTTGGAGGACATGATATGCCACGTGTTTAAGACTGTCATAACCCGTGTGGGCGATCTTGTAGCGTTCCTGAACCCTGATCAGCTTTTGAGTCCGTCAGGCAACCCAAAGGACCCTAGCAATTACAAATTCTGCCCTCGTAAGCCTTTTCGTCGCGTGACGTACGCAGATGCCATCCAGTTCTGCAACGAGCATGGCATTCTCAACCCCGAGACCGGCGAGCACTTTAAATTTGGCGAGGACATCACCGACCAGCCAGAGCGCGCTATGGTAGCGATGATGGGTGAGTTCATCCTCATGACCCACTTTCCCGCGCAGATGAAGTCCTTCTACATGCAACGTGACCCCACGGATAGCTCACTGACGGAGTCCGTAGATGTGCTGGCCCCGGGGGTGGGCGAGGTCGTCGGCGGCTCGATGCGTACATGGGACTACGATGAGTTGCTGCAGGCGTACAAACGTGAAGGCTTGGACCCCTCCACATATTATTGGTACACAGATCAGCGCAAGTTCGGCGGCACTCCACATGGTGGCTTCGGCCTCGGCGTGGAGCGCCTGCTAGTTTGGCTTTTGGACTTGGACAGTGTGAAGGATAGCTGCATGTATCCTCGGTACATGGGCCGCTGCAAGCCGTAATGGGCACAAGAAACCGAGGACATGGCGACCTGGCGGCAGTGGCTGGATTGGAGAGGTGAGGTTTACTGAGAAAGGCATTTGCCGCTCTCTTTGGAGTAAACAGCAAGGAAGGCGTATGCCAGCACGCACACGGACGGCCCGGAAGTGAACTGTCCGACAGTCTTCCCTGTGGTTGGCGAACTGTTATGACTGGCCTGCTTGGATGCTACGTGCCTGCTCGCCTGAAGGGCACATGGCTATGTGCGCGAAATGAATGGTATTGACTGTGATGGACCATTGCCGGCCTCCACGTTTGCGTCATATCCGCCGACCTTTTTCTGCTTGTTATTTGGCTGATTCCGAGTGAGGATCACCTTCTCCTTCCGGTGCACATGCTTGCTTCAGCAGGTGGCCCACGGTCGGCTGGGGGTTGGGGTCGACATCTGCCACATGCTCAAGGAATTCTAAATAATGTGAGAGCGCGGACTGCTGTGAGTGGTAGGAAAAGTAGGATGAGGAGTATTTCTGCGTATATGCCTTTGACCCGCGAAACTAACAAAGTGATCACCTACATTTAGTGTGCTGTTAGATTCCCTTGGCCGCCCTTTCATCGTCTTGGGGCTTGCCGTTCTGTGCAGTTGATGTATGCCGTGTACTGGTCCGTACGTTTTGTCTCACAGCGCGCTACCCAGGTCTGTTCATGCTTGATGGCCAGGAAAGGAAAGCGGCAATGGTCAGTAACGTAACTGTAACACATTATGCTGTACGCAATGCCGCAGGTGGGGCGGTTGTGAAGGATGGCGCGGTGACTGTGATACCGTGTGTGCCAAGGGAAGTGTTGTACTGATATTTTTCATTTTTATTTCTCTTCTTCTGTGTCGCTACTGTCCTTCTCGCTGAATTTGCATCGCATAGACCGCCTGTGGTCTTAAGAAGGAGGCGTGTAACAGGTGCCTATCTAGCCGTGGCGAGGGCTATTTGCCCAGATCCCATCCGCTTCTCACCGCACCCACTCTTGCTGACGTGCTATTTATCAGCCAGTGGGCACAAGACGATGATCAACTTCATCCTGCTGCAGAATCGCATGGGCAAAACGCGCCTAAGGAAATTTTACACCCCAGCTGACGATGATGAACGGGAGGTCATCCAGCAGGAGGTGCATGCATTGGTGAATTCGCGGGACGCACAGCACGCTAACTTCGTCTCCTACAGGAACATTAAAATTGTCTACCGGCGCTATGCTGGATTGTTCTTTATCTGCGGAATCGACCGCACCGACAACGATGTTTCCTGTTTGGAGTTTATTCACGTGCTAGTGGAGGTGCTGGACATGTTCTTCAAGGACGTTTGCGAATTGGACCTTGTTTTCAATTTCCACAAGGTGTTCATGATTATCGATGAGATGGTTCTAGGGGGTGAGATAGCGGAGGTCTCGCGACCAGTCATACTGGAGCAGTTGCACCAGCTGGATGTGACCAGCTCGTAGGACATTGCCAACCTCGCGTGAGGTGGTGAGGATTCTCGTGGTATCAGGTATTTGATGCCATCATTGAGAGAGCAGTGGACCTCTCGCCGCGGTGGTGCAAATGTGTAGTAATGGTACGCGGGCATACCTCGTGCTGCCGCTACGTCACATTGAGTTTAACCCAGTTTGAATGCCTACCGCCCATTGTGTACATGGTGAGGGAGAGAGAGGAGGGGGCTGGTGGGGCGGCAGTCGCAGTGGCGGTATTCCTCATTGTAGGTCCGCGTGAGCAACTCACCCATTCACGGAAACAGCGGTGAACACCTTCACTGGTGGGCGTGCGCAGCTCAAATGTATTCCGAGGAGAGACTCTTGCTTGTGTTAATTACTGCCATCTTCACTCTCCGCATTTGGGTCGTTTGCCATGTTTCTCCCCCCCCCCCATGATAGGGTTGTGTAGTGACGTGACAACACAGTGAATACAACTGCAATCCATTTGCAGAGAGTACGACACGGCAAGACCTTGGCCCGGCCATAACGCCATTCAATACCAAGTTTTTATCCGTTTTGTGAGTTGGTACACAACCTTCATTCACGTTTCAGGAGACAATCATTGAAGGTCCCCAACGAAGAAGGTAAGTGCGGGGCGATGACAATGGCACTTACATGGCGCCGTTGCGTGTTCTTATTGGGCTGCCTGCTACTTGCACACGGGTTCTATCTGGCTTTTTCCATCCGCGAGAAACTCCAGGCACAGCACCATTTTTCCAGCAGCTACGTTCCGGCTTTGCAACTGGGAAATGTAGTCATGCCAGTTCAGACCATGACGCTTATTATTTTTGCTGAGGTACTCCTGGGTATGGGCCTCGCGATTTTGGGGTATGTGCAGCTGGTGGAGATTAAGAGTGCGCGTCTGTGTGATTGGACTAGATACAATCGATACGACGAGTACATGAATACAGGTGTTGGCTTTATCCATTTCAACCACCGTGGTGTGCTGGCGGGTGGCTGCAGCGAGGGTCCTCGGCCTACAGGGAAGACAGAGGTGGAGAAGAAGACGGAATAACGCCCCCCCACCTCCCTGTTGTTTTCCGTTCTGCAAGGATGGCTCTCCCTGGCTCGCCTCAGTGTGCCAAGGGAATTGAGCTTGAGGGTCGCACCATGAGGCAACATCAGCCCACCCTTTTTTGACCCTGCGGTGGAGGCGACTTTCCATCCATTATCCTTCTCCGCACACGATCGGTACAGTCTGCCGTGAGGAGGGGCGCTTGGTGGGACACGTTGCACAGTCCACCGTCAGTGGACTACATGCAGAAAGAGCAGCGACGGGGATAAGTAGCTCCACATCGCTTGTGTGAAGGCGTGAATTTGTGGATGTGGGCGTGAGACTCACTGTTATGGTAACGAATGAAATAACCCGAGCATTCAATACAGCACGGCCATTTTGTGCTGCGAGGTGTAAGGCGTGCGGTGGGGGTGGGTGGGGAGAGTACTCCTGGGCTGAGTCGTGGGACACCGTACTGACAGTGGTGGTAGCGTGACCACTGTTATTCTCCCTGTTGTGAATTTTCTCTCATATCCAAGAAAGGGCTTGTGGGTAACCGTACTCTGACTGTTTTGCACTGCGGGTGCTCTGGTAGCGATCTATGCTCCGTAGAACGTTTACCATGTGCGCGGTAGCGTTAATAGGCCAACCAACAACGCCCCTTCTTGGCAGCAAGGGCGGTACACCCAAGCGGAAAAAGAACCCCATGCAGCTGCGCCGCAAGACCTACGGGCTACACTTCAAGGAGCGCTTTTTGAAGTTGGAGGAGTGGTACTTCTGCCCCCTCTGCGCAGAGCCCAAAAAGCAGGGTGAGTGGTGCCGGCGTGAGGATTGTAGGCAGATCAAACCATAGGTCATGGAGACGTTAACGACTGGAAAAGGGGTCTCCTCTTCCCACTGTGCGTGCGTGGGAGGGACGTGGGGGCGATTGAGTGGATGTGACATAACCTGCGTGTGCCCTCTCTCTCTATGGGGCGTAAGCCAGGTGTGTACCAGTTATAGTGCGTTGCGTAGGTGAGGTTTGCGGTGGCGGAGGTGCTTGGGGGAAGGGGCTAACATAACTGGTGGCCAGGCGAGCGCCGGCCGCTGCCAGTTGAGAGGAGACAGAAATAGGGAGGGAGAGGTGGGCGAGAGGGACTAGACAGTTCATTGGCTTGTCGCCTTGCGGCCTTGCCGACAGATTGCCGTGCGTCGCAGCGCTGTTTGTGCCGTAGTGAGGGCGTGCTGCTCTTCTTCCCTTATCTGTTATTATCAGTGCCACGAACGATACCAAGACCGACGCCCACTTCCCAGAACTCGAACAAGCAAACAAGGTAAGAACTCGCATAGCCGTGTAGAACACCCCCAGGTGGCATCCTACACCCTAGAGCGGCCCCACCTCCGAGGCGAAGGGTGGCGAACTGCTGGTGCACAATTACTGTTTCTTTGTTTGGGTGTTGATAGGGCCAAGGGAGCTGTACCACCTGATGAATCAGCTGTTTCCTTGCAGCACTGCAGATACGAGCACTGATACCTCTCCCAGGCTTGAATTGATACGCTTTGCATTGCCGGTATCTGTGACAGCAAGCAAGGTGCAGCATCCCTCCAGCAGCAGTGTGGATGCATCGCTCGATGAGGTCCGCAAGCGAGGGGCGGCAAAGCGTGCAAGATCACAGCCATCCGGCTTTGAGCATTCCTCTGGGGAAGAGAATACGCCCCCGCTGATTCGGCATTCACTCACTGCGAAGGATTGTGAGGGCATTCTGTCATTTATGGAATACGGAGATCAGCTCATCCGTCCATCTGTACTGCAGCGGCAGCGTGTGCTGACAGGCAGTGTTCCGGCTTCTTTGTTACTGTCCCCGGCGCCTGGTCTATCCGCAATGAGCACAACAACAAACCAGTACGGCTCTGCTGCCGGTGACCGGTGGCATTGTCTAGCCTTGCGGCATGCCCTATCGGTGCTGTGCCAAGTGGCCGCTCTAGACGTGTCGGCGCACTTTTTGCACAACAGTGAGGCGCGGATGAACGGTATGCAACCATCAGGGAGTACTCCAGTTGTACAAAGTGCTCCCCGCTCCATATCGGAGATGTACTGCCGTATTCAAGCCCTTGAGCTGGAGCTGGCCGACGCGCGAGTGGAGATTCTTGGGGCAGTGGAGAGGCGGGCACTGCCGGCAACAGTGCCCCAGCCACTTACCCCTGGGCCGCCCTCCGACTTACATGTGATAGAAGCCCGTATCGAGGACTGCATAGACCAACTGGAGTGGGGGCTGCTTCAGGTTTTTCTCGATCCACGCAACATTGGACGGGTCCCAGCTTCATATGTCAGTCAGATACTGCGTGGGTTACATGCGGTACTAATTCGGGAATCGTGGCCGTGTAGGGTGTACTGCGCTGCTCCCCCAGACATCGCATACCAGGCGGCGCTTGAGGCAGAGCGGGGGGATGCTCTTGAGCCTACCCTTCTGGAGCGGCTGCTCGCTGACGGTGAGGAAGTCGATAAGCTCTCTGACAAAATGGGTTCCGGCACAACGTCCATCCTTCTTCATGCTATGTTGTGCGTAAAGAAGGCGGACTGTTGTGGTATTCTGGTAGGAAACAGTTTGGCGTCTATTAGCCGCATGGCCGCCCAACATATCCAGGAGTTGAAGAGACGTGGTTCTGCATCTTCCTTTGCCGAGCGGTGCCCGCTGGATCTTGAGTCGGCGTCCTTTTCGCAGCAGATGGCCCGGACGTTGGCAGGCGACTACGCGCGACTAGGGTTGCGTAGAGCTATGCTGGATATGCAGGGGGTCTTTTATCGATTGCTATCCGACCATGCTCTCGCATTACGATCTGCACCGCCACCGCCACACAACGGTACGACCCACGGCATGACCATGGGGAGCTCAGGTACAGTCTCCCCCGAACAGCAGTGGCAGCGAGGCGTGAGGGAGCTGTGGCGCGTGTGGCATGCTTCATTGCTCCACCACCACGCTGTGGTGATGGAGCGGGTGCTGGGCGCTCCGGATGTGGGAGGTCCATCTGGCATACAGCCCCTACGAGTGGCTCCTAACGGCTTTGATGCTTTCTTTTCCACTTGGGCGGCGCATAGCGAGTCCGGCGGCGCCCAGGTTATTCCTTCACCTGTTCAGGAGGCGGCGCTCCGTGTTCTCGAGAAGTTGCGGATTCTAGACTCAGAAGGGTGGTTTGCCGTCCCTGCGTTTGACATGGTGAATGTGGACTTTGGGAGTATCACGCAGTGGATACGCGGCAATACCTTCAAGGACAAACCGAGTCGGGGGGTCTTTGATTCGCTGCGGCGGGTGCTGGAGGAGATGGTCGATCGATGTGTAGCGCGGTATGGTCCCTCACATAAGTACAGCGTCTGTATTACTACTGTGCGCCAACATCTTGTGGATGCCGCACGTAGTGAGGACCTACTCTGAGGGAAAGAAGCCGCGTGCCGTGTCGGAGAGGGTAGGACACGAAAAGATTTCTTTATCGGCTGGGAGAGGGACCCGCTCCATCAACGTTGGTTTACCTGCGGGGTTCATGTAACTGGTATTACTCTTTCTGAGGCCCGCCAGGGGGTGGGGGAGCGCATGTGTGTGGAGGAAGGGCGTTGGGCATGGAAAATATGCTCGTGCCGATGAATGCTGCACAAGTTCCATCCTTTCCTTGCCGCTACTTTTGTCATTTGTACGTGGTGCCAGTGGATGATAGAGGAGGGGACAGC
>JAIZPF010000013.1:117093-131388 GCA_020509355.1 Blechomonas ayalai | reverse complement strand
CCGTATGTGAGTACCCTCCTCTGTTAACCATTGCATGTGTGTGTGTGTGTTTTTTTTTTCCCTCCCCCCCTACAGGGTTGATGATATGAGTGAGCCTGCGCCTGGTGAGGGCGGTGGAGAAGGCTGAAGGGAGAGTCGATGTAGGGTAGGCATATTTGGGTGCGAGAGACGTGCTTACCGTTAATGGCACTCACAGGTGTGGTTAAATAACGCTGTGGGGAGACCATGTGCTTGCGGTGGAGTGCGTTGGTTTCTTTGTTGCGCAAAAATGATAAGCTCACAATTGACGCTGACAAACCGGGGCGGTGTGGGCTGTTTTCGTTACCGTGGGCCCGCGTCATCAGCTTACGATGTCTTCCCCCTCTTCAGTGTACATGCTTGTTCACCCAGCTCGTCACACAAAATGCGTAGTTCATGCAATTCGCACTATGCATCACTCAGTGCTGTTGTTTCCCGGTACACTATTTCCCCATTTCTTTCTGTTTCACCGTCGAGTGGAAAAGCTTCGCGCCGTCAGTGGGCCGCAACTGTTAAATCCATCTCACCGCAGAAGCGAGGTAATGGCGACGAACCTATTCTCGGATGGGGAGGACGTTCGGCTGGCCAAGGTGCAGCGGACGGAGCCCTCAGTAGACGGCCCGTGCTCCTCACCTCCTCAGGCCGTCAACCCCTTTACCAAGCGACCGTTTAGTAAGCGATACTATGACATCCTCTCGTGCCGTCAGCGGCTTCCAGTATATGCCAAGAGGTCTCTTATTCAAGAGACTGTCCGTCGGAACCCTGTGACACTGCTCATTGGCGAAACAGGCAGCGGTAAGACGACCCAAGTTCCCGCCTTCCTTGCAGAAATGTGTGACGCCTTTCCTGGTCTCGTAGCATGCACGCAGCCTCGGCGTATTGCCACCCTTTCTGTTGCCACCCGCGTTGCCGCAGAGTTGGATGTAACGCTAGGCGAGGAGGTGGGCTATCACGTGCGGTTTCAGTCTCGACAGTCGTCTCAAACGAAGCTGCTGTATCTCACCGACGGCATGTTACTGCGGGAAGCTTTCACCGATGAGGACCTATCCAAATACAGTGTTGTGGTCGTCGACGAGGCGCATGAGCGGACGGTGGATACAGATATTGTGCTTGGCTTGCTCAAGCGGCTCGTCACTCGTAGACCGATGTTTCGTCTTGTGGTCATGTCAGCCACACTGGATATTGAAAAGATTCAGGCCTTCTTTCCCAGCGCCCCACTGCTGCAAGTCTCTGGCCGGATGTTCGACGTCGATGTTCGATACGCGCCGCAACCAGTGAAGGACTACGTGGAGGCGAGCGTGATGTGCGCTGTTCAGATCCACCAACGGGAGCCAGCGGGCGATGTCTTGTGCTTTCTCACTGGGGAGCGGGAGATTGAGCGGGCTGTGGATCTTACCAAAGCGCGACTGTCCACAGGAGAGAAGGACCTGGGCGACCACAAGATGGCAGCTGCAGAAGCTTCCAGTGGCACGGGTGAGCCGAAGAGCAAACCTGAGAGAGTAATAGTACTTCCATTGTATGGTTCCTTGAGCCTTGCCGACCAAGAGAAGGTGTTTCAGAGTTATCCAGCCGACACGCGGAAAGTGATATTCGCCACGAACATCGCCGAGACGTCTGTCACGATTGACGGAATCGTGTACGTTGTGGATTGCGGGTACCAGAAGCAAAGCTTGTACAACTCTGAGGCGCGTGTAGACTACCTACTTCCCGCAGTCATCAGCAAGGCTTCCGCAGAGCAGCGAAAAGGTCGCGCTGGTCGGACACGCCCTGGGAAGTGTTTCCGGCTTTTCACTACAAGTGATTATGCTTTGTTTCCCGCACAGACGCATCCTGAGATACTCCGCACAAACATTGCAAGTACCGTTCTGCGCCTCCTGAAGCTAGGGATCAACAATCCATGCGGATTCCCTTTCATTGACCCCCCCTCGGAGCAGGGTCTTGGTGATGCTTTCTATCAGCTCATGTACTTTGGTGCTGTGGATGGGGACCTACAACTGACCGAATTCGGGGGAAGAATGGCGGAGTTCCCTGTCGATCCTTGCTTGGCGAGGATGCTGCTAAAGGCCGCCGATCACGGCTGCGCTGGTGATGCAGCAGTGGTCGCGGCGATGCTAGAGGCGGGGCAGGTATTTGTGCGACCGTCGGCCCGTGGGCAGGAGGCGGACCACGCTCACGCTGCTTTTCAGTCCCCGGAGGGCGATCACATGACGCTCTTCTTTGCGTTCCACGGCTATTACCGTCACCAACAGTCGGCCCAGTACTGCTGGGATAACTTCTTGAAGCACCAGACAATGCAGCAAGCGGTGCAGATCTATTCGCAACTCCGGCAGCTCATGGCGAAGATGCAGATTCCTGTGACCTCCACCTACAAGGCGGAGAGCCACACGGTCGACACTGTTGCACTACGGAAGGCTGTGCTGGAAGGTTTCTTTACGCAGGTCGCCTACCTTTCTCCTGGGGCGGACCAGTATCGAACTGTACGGGAGGGCCTCGCTGTAACGCTGCATCGACAGTCCGTGCTGAGTTCCGCTTCGCGTCGCCGACCGCAATGGGTCCTATACGATCGCCTGGAGGTACAGGGTAATGAAGGTACCTTTATTCGAACTGGCTCGGCAGTGGAGGTGGAATGGCTGCTTAATGTCAGCGACTTTTATGCGAAGCCTTCCGAGATTGGAGATGGGGAGATTGCGTTTGCTCTCAGCACCGCAAGCCGGACACAGTCGAAGCAGCGATAATCGGATCACGAGCGTCGTTCTGTGAGCCACGCTCGGATCGTATGGGCCGACCGCATTAGAGCATGTGCGTGGGGAGGGAGAGAGCGGGAAACGTTTCATGAACGTGCTGTGCCTGCTGCACATGGTTAGCTCGCCAACCACAGACATGAGGTGCAGAGGGGGGGGGGAGGCTCTAAGTAACGGCCGACACGGGGCCTTGGCGGACCAGATCGTTCGGAGGAAGGAATGGCACCGTCATTGTGCCACGCTCATTCACCATCATTATTATTATTGTATGACCTCAGTTTATGCTCTGTGATTGTGCCTTCTTTTTTTTTCCCCCCTTTTTTGCAAACCACACACCGACAGTCCTTTCAGGCACGTACTTCGTTTCTTAGAGTGAAGGCCACACCATTGGAGGAGCAAAGGGTCTGGGCGTGTGTGGGTGTGTGTTGGGGTGTACGTATTGATAGCCCCACAGGTAGGAACTATTGCTATAGACTCACTTGTTATAGACTGAGCATCAGCTCTGCTTTTTTATCAGTTTCGGTCGAGAGGCGCCAGACTTACTAAAATTTTTCTTGTCTCCCCCGGATGTATACTCGGCAAGAGGAACATAGAGAGCCCATTCAGCTGGAGGTGGTGGACGGGGACGGCGCCCCGCTGGTGACACATCCAATCGATGTGCAGGAGCTTTTGCGGCGCCATGACCACTCGATGAACCTTGGAAATGGTGTGTCTCTCCACCTTGAGGAGGCCAGCTCAAGCCAGGGGGACTACAGCGAGGAGTCGGAGGAGGGGAGCGAAAAACGCGGTTCGCTGGAGCAGCGCGCCTGGGACATGCAGGAGCTGCCCGTACCCCCACCTGGCACTCAGGTTGTCGGAGAGTGGTACAGCGTGCTGAATGCACTACAGAAGGGCCAGCACACACAGAAGCAAGCGCATGCACATGGTGGCACCCGTGCCACCCCACTTCGGGTGTTCCCCACCGAGCGATACATACCAGACAAGGAAACCAATGGTGCTTCAAACGCTGCCCAGTCGCGGAGAGATGTATGGGCTTCCTATGCTCCTCCCGCCGAGTCGGAGCGTAATTACAGCCGTCTCCATCAAGCTTCCATCATGGGGCGGGCCAGTAGCCGTCAGTTTCGCCCTCCTGCCCTATGCCACCACGCGATGACATGGTATCTTAACGCCGCCGATAAGGGCCAGCGTGTGGTGGTGTACGGGGGCATTTCGCAACAAGGGAAGAGGATAGAGCATGAGATGTACGAGTTTTCACTTCTCAGTGGTGGCTGGCGACGACTCGAGGGAAAGCAGTTCGTGCCTGCTGGCCATTACGCCCACGCCATGACGGTGGTGGAACCCTTGGGCCGTTTGATTGTCATCGGAGGTATTGGCCCAGGCGGGGAGGCGGTGCGGAGGGAGGCGATTGTGGGTGACCCCCAGTGTGCCGTACGGGCCAGGTTGCTGTGCCCGAAGAATCTGTCTGACACGACGGTGACCGCCACACGAGCGAAGACTGCACATGACGTCGATCCTTCTGCGGTGACTCCATGGGGGAGGACACGGCCTAAAACCACGACGGTAGCCAATGGCTTTGTTCCCTATATCTTTGATATGGACGTCAACACGCACCAATGGCGCGCTATCCAACCACCCAAAGCGTTTCCGCTTGCCTTTCATTCCGCGGTGGCGTTCAAGAAGGAGGTGTACGTATTTGGAGGCATCACGGACGACCTTTCCGTCTCAGGTCAGCTCATTGCGATCAATGTGGAGACATATGCCTCCCGCGTGATCAAGCCTACGCTGTGGACGCCCACCGACAAGGTGGAGGTTGGTGGACCAGAGCCGCGCTACCTACACTCGGCGGTGCGGTATGGCCACTACATGATCGTATTCGGAGGTTGCAACAGTCAGAATGAGCCGATGTCCGACACCTTTGCGTTTGACCTTGCTAATGAGCGATGGGAGAAGCTGAACTGTGGTGGCGAGATGAGTGCGCGTGCTGGACACGCGGCTTGCATTGTGGGCTGTCGACTCATGATCATTGGTGGCCTGGAAAGTGGCCTGGATGACCTTCAGCAAGGGAATATCTTCTCCACGGTCAGCAGCTTGAATCTGGTCCCGACGTTAACGGGGGAGTACCTGTGGCAACCATCCATGCCGCTCCGCCCGCCGTTGCCTCCACTGGTAGCTGCGGCTGCCGCCCCGTGCGGAGACGATGCCTCATTCCTTGTGATGGGGGGTCTGACTGTGAAGCCAAAGAGGAACAACTCGCGTACCATGTCCTCCGTAGCAGGCACGATCCAGCGTTCTCGATCTGCATCTGCGCACCATCGCCCTGTAAACCATTTGCGCTCCAGATCGCGGTCACAGTCTCACGGTGTCGCAGGATCCGACATTGACGACGACGACAGCGACCTGTACACTCGCTTAATGGTGGACGATGAGTGCAGGGTGCTTACATTTCCGTACAAACCCATGAAGAAATCTGAAAACGAGGCGGCGGCAGGTGTGCATGTTAACGAACTTGGTGTGGAGGTTGATCCGGACGAAGTACCCGAGCACTTTCAGGCCTTCGTTCGTCGACAAGAGGACTTCATTCGGAAGAAGAACGGAACGATTAAGGAGACGATGCGCAAGATATCGCTGGACGAACGTGAGAGTATGGAGCCGGCTCTCTATCTAACAGAGGAGGAGATTGCCTTGCTCATCGACAAGAGTGAGTCGTGCTGTGACGGGTTTGCCAAGTTTAATGCAGATTCATTACCGAGCAACGTGCCCGACCGTGATGCGCGACTGCGAATTATGGAAGAATGCATCTCACTGACTCGACAAGTTCGTGACATTATGAAGTCCATGAAGGGTTCCGCGCCCGGCGTAACCGCAGTGAAGTCAAAGACGCACCGTCGGCGTGCGGGCCAAAAGTTTGATGACCACTCCGCGGCAAAGCCCCTCCGCCGCGTCGTCGTGGGTGACTTGATCACGGCAATTAACGATCAGCTGTCGCATATGCATACTCTCAACCGTACACTACGAACGGTTGAGTGGGCAGAAAAAGATGTGTTTCTGCAGACGATTCGTGAACTACAGGGCCGTGTGGACTCCTTGACGCGAGGCATAAGCGGTGTCGTCGGCAAGTACGTCCGGAATCGTGTCGACTTGCTAATGAAGGGTGTAGACAAGCATAAGGAGGTCATGCGTCGGCTGACCGAGACCGTGAGGAAGAACCGCCAGGATAAGATTTTCCGCTCAGACGCGCCAGATCCGCAGCGTGAGCGGGTTAGACATATGTGGGCTGCAGGACAGCAAGAGAAAGGCGGCGACGCGGCTGCCCCTACTCAGCCCTCTCCCACACGGTCCATCTCGCGCCGGACGCGGGCCATCGGGGCAGGCTACCATGCCGATGAGGAGAAGGCCAGCATAGTTCTCATTGATGCCGATTGGAAAGCGCTGATTGAGAGGGCGAAGAAGGTAGAGGCCTCCGCAACGACCTTTTGTTCCTACTGCACCCAAGTTCTGACAGGGGCAGAGACCGCGGCCGAGGGCCAGGCACCGGTGCTCACTGCATCTGCCCTGACCGCCGGGGCAGACTTCTCCGGGCTGGCCGTTCCGGGTGCTCCTCCTGTTAATTTTCTGCACATCCCACAACCGCTACCAACGGCGCTTGAATACCCGCCGCCGCCCCCATCAGCCCTTGCGCCTCCCCAGGAGAAACCCGCAGTAGAGGCAGGTGATGGCTCTGCCCGCACGGCCGTGGTGCAGCGCTCTAACGAGCTGCGCCGTCGAGCTGTTGCGGCTGTAAC
The DNA here is from genome assembly GCA_020509355.1 of Blechomonas ayalai. NCBI lineage: Eukaryota > Euglenozoa > Kinetoplastea > Trypanosomatida > Trypanosomatidae > Blechomonas > Blechomonas ayalai. Next base: position 124,847 of record JAIZPF010000013.1, on the reverse strand, counting down.
GGCAGTGAGCGAGGCAGCGCGCACCTTCAGTGACGTCCTGGAACGGCAACTATCGCCACCACAGAATGCAGATCACAAACCAAACCCCAGTGAGGTTCCCCGCACCGTGGCGGCAGGCGGCGCTCTTCTCTCCTCCGCTGAGCCCCAGGGGTTACCGACAGGGGTGATGTCTCCCTCTCCTCTGCTTGTCGCTCCCCCTCCACTCGGTTCTCCGCTTGCCTCGAATTCCGTCCCCACCCCGGATCTTGCTAGTCCGAATGAGGTGAAGGACGCCTCCGCTCCTGTATCCTTCCCCGCCGCTGTGCGGAACACCCTCTACCTGAGCCACTTACGTCCCTTGCTCGAGTGTAAAAGTCGCTTGCTCGAGGTGGAAAGGACGATTGGTGGGATTCGACGGAACAAGTGGGACGAGAGCGATCCCGCTGGGGCGCCAGCAGATGAGAAGGCGGTAAAACTGTTCATTCTCACTCAGAGGTGCCTCTCGGCATTGGTACAGCGTGTTACTGCGAGCTTCCTTTCTAAGGCTGGAGCCAAACCTCCCCGATTGATGCCTGCCACTCCGACGACGAGCAAGTCGCGGGCGCTATCCGAGAAGAAGAAACCGGCTCGCCGGACGGCGAAAAAGGAAGAGGGACACGATGTTCCTATCGCCAAGAGCAGCAGCCGTAGCAGTAGTGGCAGCTACTCCAGCTCGTTCACAGAGGAAGGCAGCAGCACCTGGAGCACCAATAGTGCAAGTGTACGTGTACACAGGTCGGATGTACAACAGACGCAGAGAAGCAAACTAAATGATCATCTCTCTAACGTGGTGCCAGAGGCTACCCGACAAGCTCCAGCGAAGATGCCCGCGCTATTGTTGCCTTCTTATCTCCCGCGGGATGACACTGTGGACCTGTCTCGTCTTCCTACGGGAGCTGCTGCAGGCGGCAGTACGCTACATCAGGATAGAGAGGAGGTTCCTTTGCAAACTCTCCGTACGGCTCCGCTCGTGCCGTGCGAGTTGTCGTGCCTTCTGTCTGGCACCATTGCTTCTGCAAAGAGGGCCGATGCACCCATATCACTTGAGGCGACAGCCCCACCAGTAATCGTGGCGTCACAGGCAGAGGTCATTTCTATTTCTAATACAGCCAGTCCCTTGGGCTTCGAGGGGAACATCAACACGTATGTACTCGGAGAGCATTCGGGCACTCGGCGCTTTGCCAACGACTGGGCTATGCTACCGGCACAGCCAGTACACACAGAGGGGGAGACGCTGTATTCCACTGGCCATGGAGAGGCGGTTGCGCGTGATGGTATTATTGTGGCCAGTGGCCCCGTTGTGCGGGAGCCGGAGGCGCCTGTCGCTTCAGCTCAGTCGGCTGCCCCAAGGAGTGAGCGTCGTTCTACCATTCTTCACCTGGCGCAGCCAGGAGGTGGTGCCGATAACGCTTCTCCGTATGACATGCCTATCACCAGCATTTCGCCTGGACCCTTCGTAGTTAATCCAGACTACTTTTACTTGAATAACCCCGACGCAGCGCGCTCTCAGCAACAAAAGGAAGCGGCAACGGCGGCGGCGGTAGACTCTGCCAGCCGACCAGCGTCTCACTGGGCAGATGCCGATGAAGATTACTTTTACTTTGGTAGGCCCGTTCACCGAGTTTTATCGTCTCAGCCCACGCCTCTGTCTCTTTCGACCCCTCAGCGTACGGAGGCGCCGATGGGGCTGCACGGGTCTGGGGGCACGGCGACCCAGAGGAAGGCGCGGCCGGTGGAGATATCACCAACGGTTGGATCGGTGGTGGGGGCCCGTGGGCATGCCGAACTGCAGCCCACTGCTGCCATGACGCGACATAGAAGATACCCTTCCACCGCGAGGGATGGACAGGCGAATGGGGGAGCAGCCAAGGTAAGTGGGGCAGCTAACGGCAATAGATCAGGAACGGCTGTATCTTCCACAGCTCGTGCGCCGCACTCACGCAGCCGACTGACACCCGGAGAGCGGCAGATTCTGCAGGCGAAGGAGCGGCTGCGCCGGCGATAGGACGATTCGCGAGAAATAGAAATACCCAAGGGGATCAGCGGCGGGTCCGAGGGGGGTATGACCGCACTGATGGCTCTCCCTACCAGTTTCCTTTTTTTAAATACGTTTAGTATGTGTACGAGTTCCGGCCTGTAGGTACTGCTTACACTACGAGCGGTACTGTGAGGAGAGTTCTGACTTCGAAGCGCGGTCCGTGACACCTCTCAGTAGCATCTACATCATGTGCCCTTTGGCGAATTGGCTTCCTTTATGTGAGGGGCGTAATGATGGTGATGAGGACGGGGGTACTGCATATGAACCTTGAGGATCTGTGCGAGTGTTTGCATCACGTGACGTGACTATCGACCGTGCCGGGAGATAGTGCAGGTGCCCTGGTGGAATTCGCTGTTTCTTGTTTTCCGCACTTCCCTCGCTGCTCTACGTTCCCTTTCATTTCTTATGGTGCCGTTATGCTGACCTTCTCCCTTTTCTGATGTTGAGAGAGGTAAACATTCCGCTAGCTGCACTGACCTCGCGGACACGATTACTGCCCCCTGCGCAACTGTCGACTGCAGGAGGAGGCTGAGCCACCCGGCAGGACAAAAGGGGGGCGGGGGTGGAGTTGTAGCGAGACACTCCGTCCTGGTACTCCTGCGCGCTCACTTGACTTACCATACATCGTTTGTCTTGGAGACAACGTGAAGGCACCAAAGGGCCATTTCCCTATCCTGAGTCGCCGGCAGGAGAGAGCCGTCAGCTTCTCTTTCATCTTGGGCCGTGGTAGCCTCTCGCTTGATTAGACTCATCGCATTACTCGACTGGTCTGTTCTTTTGTAGCACTGACTCTTATCCTGAAAAAACAAACAAACGTGCCAGCTTGTGACGCATAGCCAGCCGAGCAGACGTGGAAGGGAAGGTGCCGTGAGAGAGGAGGTGTACGAAGTGCTGTGAGGCCTTGATTTGCGCTGGCCTGCACACAACGCTATTCTCGTGTTAGTGGGGTTGCCTTTCGTGACGGACGGCAGCGCACGATTAAAAAAGGCGTCCGTATGCACTACCGACCACTTGCTCGCGACTACGATGTGCCGAAGAAACCCGTGTTTCATTTGGAGAACATGGAAGTGGTACAGAGTACGGATGCATCAGCCTATATTTTCAATAGCGTCGCGGACAGTGTCATGTTTGGCACGAACGGCAACATCGGGCTACGCCACAGGGGTGAGGCCGAGACCGTGGGGTTCACCACGGAGGTGATGATGAACGGTGTCTACCATACCCTTCCGTTTGATTCCAATCTAAGTTGTACAGCCCTCCCGCATGAAGCACACATTGGCGCTTCCGTTTGCAAGGTAAGCCTGGACTGCATAGTGGACGGTGAATCGGCAACCCTTTTTCGGGTCCCCACACGCCGCTTAAGCCTGCTTGATGGCGCCTATCGCAGCGGCTGCGAGGAAGTCATGAGCGCGGATGGTGGGCTGATTTTCGACTGCAGGTACATGCGTGCGGTCAGTACAGAGGACCTGCGCCTGTGGGGTGCGGAGGTGAAGTACACCAACTTCAAGTTCGTGGCCAACAGTGCACATACCGTCCCTGATGGGGCGCCCACGGATCCGTGGGTGCCTGCCGCGGAGGATGGAGGTGAACCGCCGAAGCTGTCTCACTCGCACTACCCGTACCCCCCCGCTGCTGATCCCTGTGAATCATACAAGCTAGAGTTTGTCGTGACTTTCGCGGTCGATGTCGGTGACTGGGAGGTGCTAAAGGCTGAGCAGATGGATGATCTGCGACAGCGTTCTCTCACGTCCGGGATACAGGTTAGCTCCAGCACCTACGCCACGTGCACAGTGAGAAGCGGCGGCAGCGTTGTTCGTCTCTCCCCAGAGGTGGAGATCATTGCGCGGTCGGATGCGACGGCGGAAGAGGCCTCGGTCATGTCACATGACCTGTATGCTCACTGTACCTACATGGGCAGCGGACCTGAGCAGAAGGCGCATCGACGTGATAGCCATCAAGCCGCTCATCGGCAGCGACTGGGGTCGGTGTATCAGGGGACGAGAGAAACGCTGCATTTTTTGATCAAGAAACGTTTTGTGTGCACCATGGCGAAGGACACCATCCCAGAGGCCATAACGCTGACGTTTAAGGCTCGGCATTACACGGAAAGCACCCCAAGCCCGCGGACGTTTCCTTCGATCAACGACATTGTTGAAGGAAGGCGTAAGTCTTTGGCACAGTTTTGGCTGACGTACGACATTGACCTGCAGATACAGGACGAGCTCATACCTAACCGTACACGCCTGCCGCTTCTTTTCAACGCGTTTAGTCTCTTCAGTGTGAGTTACAATCTGGAGAATGGGTTGTCCCGCTCAGGGTGCTCCTCCTCTGGTCTTGGACTCCAGTTTGCTCTCGGGCACTACTTGTACTACGGAATGTACTACACACTGACGCGCCCAAGCGGGGTACTGGCGTTACTGAAAAGCCTCTATCGTCTGCTTCCGCAAACGCGAATCAACGCGCAGCAGATGTCGCTCACGTGCGGCGCACTGTACCCCATGCACACAATGACGGGCACCGAGTGCCAGCAGTATCTCAGCTTTAACACAGCTCGTTTTCACATCAATGCAGAGATCGGCTACTTAGTATGCTTGTTTTTTGAAGCTGTGGACGAAATTACGGTCCCAGACCGCTTGATGTTGCTGGAGCTCCTGTTGGAAACAGCACGGGTGTGGCCGCAGTTGGGGGAGTGGCTGGAGAACCGTACGCTCTTCCGTTTGGACAACATCGCTGGCGGTGATGAGTATAACTGCAGCTCATCCGGCAACTTTTACATTCATTTATGCGTGCGCAAGCACCTCAGTAACGCTCTAGACATACTGGAGCAGCAGGAGAGGCTCCTCGGGACGGAGCGGTTGGACCCTCTTCTACAGCGTCTGAAGATGACTCGGGACGAACTTGACGAATTTGGACGGGTTGTCGGGGCCATTGACGTCCCTAGCAGTAATTGCCACGGCGTTTACATGGTGCACGACAACTTTGATACCTTGGCCAATTGGAGTGGCGGTCGCCCACTGCACCCGCTTTACCTCAACTATCACCCACTCGCGATATATCGTCAGAAGCTGGTGGACATTCCAGAGGTACTGCTGGCCATGCTTCTTTTCCCAGACTGCTTTGACCGCCGTGAATTTGAGAAGAACTTGCAGTATTATGAATCGCTCTGCACCTTCGATTCGCCGGAGTCGCTTGGTGTGGTGACCATCATGCAATGCCGAGCACGCGGTAGTTTTGCGCAGCCTCTCCCGCTACTCCGCTCCCTTGTGAACCTGGATCTTGATAACATTACCCATTCGGCGGAGGAAGGCCTGCACTACGGCGCCATATCATCTTCCCTTGTGTCCATGATCTGCGGCATTGGTGGTGTTTCCTTCTCCAACCGCTCGCTCTACGTGAATCCTATCCTGCCTGCTGGGGTGGAGCGATTTCGCTTTACGGTATGCTGGCGTGGAGCCGTGTTGCGAACCACGCTGGACACGGACACGCTCACGTACGAGCTCGTATCTGGAGATAGCATCTGCTTCGTGCACGGGGACTTGAAGCACCGCATTCATCTACATGTGGGCTTTCAGCGCACCCAGGCGATGCTGCGGCTTAGCATACCGCGTGTGAGTCAGCTTCGACTTGGGGAGTTTGATGGAGCTATCTTTCAATGCGACAGCCTCTTCGACCACAACATGGAGTACAATTATGCAGCGTGGAATCAAACATTGGAGACCCTCTTTGACAACTATCGCACCCTACATCATCGCGATATCCCGTCCATGACGCCGGAGGAGTTCATCGAGAGCGTCATCTATCAGGAGGAAAAGACGGAGGTTGCCTTCAGTGGCGTCCATAATGTGCTATGCCGTCGGGGCATCCATCTGGAGCTTGGATCGCTTGATGACGCCGAAATCGTGGAAACCCGCTTTGGCCTTGCCAACGCCAAGGTGTCGGAAATGGCGGAGCTGCTGGAGCGGGTGTGTCTGAAGGTGAACCCTAACATTCTTGCCCTATTAAAGGACCTTTCACGTAGTGGGGTGGCGCTGGCTGTGGTGTCGTACCACCGCAATCTGAAGCAGTTGCTCTCCTACAACAGAGAGCTGAGCGACTTGTTCATCGCTAGTATCGACGGGGAGGAGGTGCACGATCGGCAAATTAGAGGACGATCTCACCTCGACTTGTACACATACGCCGCAAGGAAGATCCACGTACAACCCTCTCGATGCATCGTGTTTGCCGGCCATCTTGATCGGCATTACAGCGCAGAGGAAATGGCACGCTTTCGCATGTTTCTCGACGTGGAGGATCCGTTTGTGGCTTCGCGCGTGCAGGCCCACGAGTACCCGCAGTTACCCCCGGAGGTTGTGGAGAAGCTTGACCGGGATAACCCTGTTGTATGTCCACTACCGCTATCGAACATGCCCACCAACATCGATGATGTCGAGGACATCGTGTGTGGACGACTGCTACCGGACCGTTTGATGCTTGGGAGCTCTTTGTAGCACCTGCTTGGTAGAGGCGCAAGAGATATGCACGTGACTAGGTCGTGCCTACTGGAGGTGCGGGGGTGTGTGGAAGTTGCCTCTATCCATGGCTACCATTCTAGCTCAAGGTAATGAGGGTGACATCGTGGCTACATCTCATTCCATGGCGTGAACTCATCGTCTTTCTTTTTTGCTTTGATCCCACTGATCGGCAGACCGGATGAGCGTGACGGCGTGGTTGAGGGTTCGTGTAAATGTGTGGACATGCATTGTTTTCTTCTCCTGTATGCGTTTAACCTCCACGTGCGACACCTGACTACCCTAATTTTTGCTCTTGGAAAGCGAAGTCACTGGGTAGTTGGGGTGTAGCACATCTGCACGTGCAGGAGAGCTGTCTTTGATCTACGTTCACCCCAGAGCGCCGGTGAATAGGCTCTTTGCTTTTCCTCTGGTAACCGCCAGTCCTAACTCGCTAGGGCGGGGAATAGTGCTGGCGCTTCGTTTCCCCTGGCGACGGGGGTACTGGACCTTCTTGACACCACGGTAAGGTGGCCGGCATCGCCAGGGGTGCGTATGTATGTATCTACAAATGAGTGCGTCAATCCGTTGTGTTCATCTCTTTTCGTTTACATCCGTCCAGTTCATTTTTTTTTTTTGAGAAGTGATTAGCTTCATGTTGTTCAGATTTCTTTGGTCCATCTCTTCCCATATTTCTCATTCTATTGAGTCTTCTTTTTTCCCTTTTTCATTGTTGTATCGTGAGCGCGGCGCATAGTCTTTGTTGCATATATGGGGCCATGTGGATCTCCACAACGATAGTGCTGGGGTGTGTCCTATTCACGGGAACAACAATAAATATGTCTCAGTGCAACAATTGAGGAGGCGGGGTGGAAGAGTGTAGCAGGTGTAGGGTGAACTCAGACGGAAGGAGAAACGAACTGCTCCCCACACACGTATGTATTATTTCTTTTTTTTTCTTTGTCTCAGTGAGCGTGTGAGCGGGATACCGATGCCATTGGGCACATTCTCACGCTCTGCTGTGTAATATGGATAATATTGGTGTAACCCGTCTACCTTTTCAGTTTGGTCTTAGTGGAATGTACAGTTTCAGTATTTTGCCGACGTCGCTTGAGAAGGGTGTGTGGAGATTTTTGTTTTCTTCGATGTGCATTTAACCTGCACGTGCTACACACCCTGCTACCATGCGACCTCAACTCTCGCTCTAGTTT